>VDFB02273797.1:0-39826 GCA_007258455.2 Sequoia sempervirens
TTTGTTTCGGTGACAGAAAAGGATTATATCGACATAAGTTCTACCGTTGGTATGTGGTCACAGCGAAATTGCTTTGTCTCACCGATCGGAGGTTGAATGAAATGTTCGGCAAGAAATGGTGGTTTCGGTGAGAGGTCACGCCGAACAGAGCAAGCTCATGGATGTGATTTGTATTCGCTAAAAGGTGTCGGCGTGAGATGTCTATCAGCACAAGCTCTCACCGACTTGGTGAAGTCTCAGCGAAAAGGAATGTTATCACCAAAAGTCTCCCCGACTTGCTCATGGCCTTGACCAAGGTAAATACCTTCTCCGTAATGTCTCAGAAAATACATTTAGTCTTGCCAACTAGATGGGTGGTCTCGATGCATTTTCCTTTGGCAGGACTCTTGTCGATACTAGGATGGATCCTCACCAAGACAAAATCAGTTTGGCAAGACTCTTGCCGATACACAAGGATGTCTTTTCGGGCAGACAAAAGGAGATCTCGGCAAAGGATATCGCCTTCGGCAAAATGTCTTGCTGAAGGATAAGGTCATGGCGAAAGTCAAGGCAATGTCGGTAAAGGAAAAAGACGCTTAGTATGAAGTCTGGCCGATAGGCTAAAGTCCCAAAGAAAGTGATATCGACATGACAAATGAAGCCCGCTATAGCCTCTCGTCGATGATGTTTCTCTTGCTGAAGTGAAGCGAGGTGAGCCCTCGCCAAAGCAAGGTTTCTTCGGCACAACCTCTTGCTGATATGAAGAAAGTCTCCCCAACTAAAGAAAAGCAAACCCATCACTGAAAGATAAGGAGCTCGACGAGAGGTCTGGCCGATAGGCCAATGTCTCGCCGACATCAAAGGAGCTCACCAAGACAAAGCATTCAGCAGAGGTCTCGGTGACAATGAGTGGTCTCAAAAAAAAGAAGTGTCAGCCAAGGGATTCAAAGCTCAACATAAGGTCTTTCCAAAGTAGTGCAGTCTTGCCGAAGGATGAGAAGAGCTTAGAAAGAATGCAAGAGTTTGGTGTGGATCTCAATGAAATAGAAAGAAGCTTGCTAAGAGAAAGTGATCTCGCTAAGATGTTTTATCGATGGGGTGAACTCTTGCCGATGAATAGGGTCTCGGCTAAGGAAAATAGTTTCGCCATAATGTCTTGGCGAAGGCGAGATGTCTCTCCGACTGAGGAGAAGAGTAAGCTTGGGGCAAATGAAATGGGCTCACCATGAGCTCTCGCCGACTGATTCTATGACATGTCGATAGCTACAGAGACTCTGAATCGCATCAGTGAGACACTTCCAGTGTCTCACCGAGATGCGATTCAGATCAAGAAACTTTCAACTGCCCACAGAGTCCACGAGGAATACTCTCGACCAATCAAGGGGAGCTAGACAGCTTGCGTGGCAGTTTGACCAGAAGAAGAAGTTTAACAAGGCAAGCACAACGTGGATCGGCCATGAGCTCAGGAGCATTCAATACAGCTCAACTGAAGAGGTTTGAAAGGACACGGAGACAGAAGAATTAATGCTCCAAAAGATCTGAAGGCTTCTCCAAAGGCAATCCTTCACAACGACATCAACAACAGGGACATGCAGGGATGCAACATTAACTACATCAAAAGATCTATGGGAGATCTTTTATGGGACTGATATTTTTTGTAAGCCCTAAGGGGCCGAGATCTTTTCTGTATATAAGGCATTTTTTCCTTTTTGAAAGGGAGTTCCAAGGTATGTTCTTCTTAAGTCTGTGACTCTTTTGGTAGTCCTCTCTCAGACTAGCACGTTTATGTAACTCAATTTGGAACATAATATACAAAATCTACCTTGATTACCATTGATGGCCCATCTCTTCGCCTTATGATTCTTGTGAAGTATTGTGCATATTTTAAGTGATTCATTGAGCTACTTAGTGAAATTTTCTCTTTCCTAATAGCTTTTGTTTCATGTCATGCCTTTCTTTGCAGAAGTAGTATCATGTAGGTTTCAAACTGTGTTTACTTAATCTTGCACATGATCTTCTATTTTGTGAAAATCTACCTTTCCTTCTTGAAGCTCATGGGCATGTCAAACCTGTTTGAACGTGTGATCTACAAGATCTTGTTGTGCAGTCTCATGGTTGTCACCAGTATTCAAGTGTAGCCCGAGTATCTCATTGTTCCTGTCATTTCGGTGTATCACCTTAGTTTAGTTTTCATTTTATGCATTATCTCTCTCCCTTTTCCTTCAAAGAATCAGTAGTTTAGGTGGTACCCAAAGGAAGCCGGCCTTCTCTGGAGGTTCATTTCAGCCATAGGTGACCCACAGCCTTGAAATGATCCCATGTTGCTCTAGAATGCTCAGTTTCTTGCAAACTCGCATAGGGTGCAATTCTAGGTGACAAATGACATAACTAATTGTGCAATTACTATTTCCTATACTATGTAGGGTAAAATGTGAATGTAATGTGAATTCAATGGATGAATACATTAGGTGTGCACTTTGACTATCATTGCTTTATGAATGAATTCCATCTCATTTAATGTTATATGAAGGAATGAATTTATGTGATTGGAAGGATATTGTATTGATATTCTAACTTTGAATATGTATTATGTACTCTGCATATTTTATGAACAGTTGACTATCGTGTGCATGTGTCAGTGGTTGCACATATATGTTCAATTCCTCTAGGCAGAGGGGAAGTATCACTCAAGAGAAGGTCTTGGTCCAGTAACCAATAACGTAACTTATCTAGGCTTACACACACCACAATAGAATAATTGAGTCAGGATAATAAGTGGTAAGTTGGTAAGTCATTCTTTGTTAGTGTGTCTGCTTTAGTAAGAGTCTAGTTTGCTATTGAGTGCATGCATGAACTATGTTTATCAAGTTGATCTTGAGAGTTCTTTCCTTGTTACTATATTTGTACTGATATGTAATAAATATGAGGTGTTTTTATGCTTACACACATGCATGACGATGATAGACTATACACACAAAGGAACGTGTACATGAGGGTACATATGTAGATGTACCTATGCACACTCATGGACGAGTTGCTTATGCACATGGAACTATCCAATGGAACCAACAACATGCATATGTATACGTGTAGACATATCACTCGCAGTCTCTTATCAATACCATAGTAATTGTGTATGATTTGGTGTGAGAATCTCTCTCTCTCTATATATATATAATGTATATACATATATCCATATATATATGTATCCATATACATGTATGGTGGAAAATGGACATGCCCATACGAATGTATTCATACATGTATACATACGCATACATGTACATAGAGGCATATATATATATATATATATATATATATATATATGTATGTATGTATGTATACACAACCAATATATTAATATAACAATGTGATTGCTATTTTGATCTATTCTTTTGGATATCAATTATATATACATGCTTTATTGACATATGATAAATATGGATATATACTAACATATACATATATACGTATACGTGTGTATATATATATATTTGTGTGTCTTAATATATATATATGTGTGTGTGTGTGTGTGTAAGTATATATATATATATTTAAGTTATGCATTTATATTTAAATTATATTTGCTTTGAGATTGACTATCTAAAACAATGATTATTAGCTTATTTTAATGCTTTATACATTTGTCTTTAAATTCGATTATCCTAATCAACTTGGAGGCCAATTTATTAAACAAGTTAAGGCTAAACTTTAGAACAATCGTGACTATATTTCTTGAGCCGCTTAATGCTCATGCTATCGATGATAGAAGAGTTTGTGATCTACAAACTTAACACAATCATAAAGTCTATTTTTAAGAAGAGAATAAGTCGACGCCTTTTTAATAGGGAAACTATGGACTCGATAAACTATTTTTCCATGTTATTTAGCATCAATCAAACAGCTATATAAGCATGGAAAACATATCGATGACCTTTTCTAAACCAATTTAATGAGTGAATCGACACTTAGCATGACTTAGTCGATAATTTAACTTGATGCCACACTTTAGTTATTGACTGTTTCTCTGGAGGAGGAAACCGCGCCATCTATGAGAGAGCATAATAATTCTTGGTGCCACCTTTGAATCCTTTAACCTGTAGAAGTTTTCTTTGAGATGCAAATTGAATTCTATCATATGGAGAATTGAATTAGTCTTTGTTTGTTGTCATTTAACCTAGTCGATATGTTGTTGTTTAAGCTAACTCTATGCTTTCATATTCGCCACCTTTTAGTAGAATTTGATGTGTTGTTGTGCATGCAATTTTCTATCATTATACATGCCTAATCTATAGGATGTATGATCTCTAGGTTGCTACATAAATACAGGATAAAGTTCATTTGATGGAACACATTCTTCTATGCATATTTCTTATGCAAAAGTCTCTGCACTTTGTATACATTTTGTCTGCAATATTCTACCAATAACAATGAATGAGAGTCTTGAGTTTTAGAGTGAGATTATTATTATTTTGAGAGGAGAATTTTCCAACTTGAGAGAAAGAAGATATTGAGTCATTGTTGAAGGATCAATACCAAGATAGTTGCTGATTTGGGAGTATTGTGACTGCAGCTAGTTAGTTGGAAAGCTTATCACACGAATGAGGATATTCTTCCCTTATTTGCATTAGTATTGAATGTTTTACTTAGGACTGCATAAACTAGTCTTTTATAGTTATTTTCATATAGGGAAAAGTATGGTTTGCTTTGTAGAAAAGAGGATACTATTTACTCTATTTGTGAAATGTTTGTAAATACTCCATGATAGGAGAGACTATTTGTCATAGGTATTATTATTATACTAGACATGAATAGACATGGGTAAAAGAGACTTTTTGTCATAGGTATGGTTATTATACTAGATATGATCAAACATAGACAAGCTTAAGGAACACGCATAGCTAGATAATTATTTATGCTAGATGGCTAGTAGATTACTCCTGGGATTGTAGTCCAGTGAAGGGAGGGAACTAGTACCTTGCTTAATGAGTTTTGTTACCTTAGGTTGTGTTAAAGAGATAGGTTATCCTTGGGAGTAGCTTGCCCATGGAGAGGGATTTCCTAAGCATAGATATAATGTCTTTAATCCAAAACAATCTTGCTATAGTGTAAGTGAATGGTAGACCTTCACTCAAAGTGATGAGTGAGAATACTTTGGCCAAAGTAGTGTGATTTCCCTAGGCTCCACTGTCAGTTCATCGTTTCCATTTAAATGCATGAAGGGTACCTAGTGTAGGTTATAAATCCTAGTCATGTAGGGCACCACACTAATCTTAGAGTGTTATGTTGTACGAGGTTACCCAACCAATACCTTTGTCGAAGGGTAGGGCCATCTATCATTGATAGATGTGCGGGGGACCGCATATGAGTTTGAGGTTGGCAGAAAAGCACTTGAGTGATGCTTCTCCTCCTCAGTAGGTAATAGAGGACCAAGATTTTGAAAGGAGGATTCCTAGACCATCTATATCTTATGCTATGAAGCTTGAAGGAGGTATGTATGTAATTTTGTACTTGCAAAATATTGTAATGGAATTGAAATCCTTACTATAAGTTGTATAGCATCTTTGTTCATATATATTTTCAATAAAGAAAGGAAAAATTTTTATTGCAATGGCTTATTACATAGTTTATTTTACTTGCATAGTAAAAACTAAGGAAATTTACTTTAATGAACATTTGGCATGTATTACATGTAGCATCAGAGCTACTAGGTTAGCTCTAGAACCTATGAGCTCGTCATTTTTTCTATCCAACATTCTCTAATGTTGTGAATTCTTGTGTCAGGATGGTGCATCTCAGATTAATGGCTTGAAATTCAATAATCAGAAATGAGCGTTACCTCAAGTCCAAGAAGGAAAGAGAAGCCATCGTTAGAACAATCGAGGGAACCAACTACGACAATGTCATCTAGTTGAGAGACACTGAAACATTTAGTCACGCACTTTCTCAGATCAGTGATGTGAAGATGAAGATGAAGATGGAGGCTATGTACAACAATCTACCTTCCATCTCACCAAAAAAGTTTGAGTCGTTATCACTTTCCAAGGATATGCCCTCAGAAGGAAGTGTCAATCTGACATTCATCTTTAGGGACCCTAGAGTTCTTCCATTGGTAGAAGTAATAGTAATTTGCTCAAGTAATGAGTTTGAGGGATATGTACCTCAAGATCAGCTAGATGAGAAATGGTCTCATCAACAAATGTCTATGAAAAGGGTAGACTATATTGTTGAGGAGCACCATATTGGCATTGAAGCTCATAACTATGTAGAGAAAGATAAATACATTCAGGCTACTATCTATTTTGGGATAGATATGAACAATTAAGGAATGAAAAAAGAGATAGAGATGAGCAACAATCTCGGTCTGTAGGATATACTCCATTAAGTTATGTGTCAGAGAGTGAATCTGAGGGATCCTCTCCACTCGACTATCTGAATAGTTTCTCCATGTAATCAAAGGATATTGAAATCCTTATGAAATGAATAAAAATATTTGTTTATCAAAATCGTGTGCTTAATCTTATGTGGAATTCTTTATGTGTGTACGAATTCCATTTCTAATGTTTTCCATAAGATAGTTGATAACATAATTTAGTCTAACATGGATAAAAAATTTAGGTAAAACCTGATCTTATGAAGATGGTGAGGACATGAACCAATCCTAGTGGTAGCCAAGAAGTTGGGAAAGGACCAACAAGAATTGAAGCTAGACTTGACCAAATCTTGGAAAGGTTGGACAACCTTGAACAAGAAAGGGAAAAATCTAGGGTTGAGGAAGAGATTCTTGTTAATAGGAATGAAGGTGAAAACTCTTCTCATGGACATAACGAAACCCATGATCACGAAAAAAGAAAGATCACCAACACCATCTAAGGAAAGAAATAAGAAGCCTATGGCTTTTGAACTTTCCAAGGATATGAAGAAGATCAAGTTCCACCCAAGTTTGAGGGAAGCATCAATAGGGATGAAGTTGAGGCATGACTTGTTCAAATAGAAAAGTATTTTGAAATACAAAATTACACTGAGACCGCCAAAACCGCTTGGGGTGCATAACAGTTAGCTAGAGAAGCTTCGACCTAGTGGATGAACAAAAATTTGGAACTCAATATCAACTCATGGAAGCTGACATGGGGGGAATTTGTTGAGATTTTCTGCAAGTGATGGTTTCCACAACTATACTATGACCAAAAACTCATGGATTTCCAGAGTTTGAGACAAGGAAATATGTCAATCAATGAGTATTGGGAGAAGTTTACCCGACTTATGCATTATGTTCCTATATATCACAAGGATAAGCACAATCGCATTAGGAATATATAATGGGACTTAACAACCAGATCAAAGGAGAAGTGGATATGCATGGTCCAACAACTATGGATATTGTATATGAGAAAGCAATCAAGTAGGAGCAAAATCTTAAGGCTGCCTCTAATAGGTAGGAAAATAGAGAACATAAGAAGGTTGCAGAAATTTATGACAAGCCAACTCCAAAAAAGGTGGAGGTTATGCAAAATGTACCTAAACAAGGAGAAAAAGGTAACCACAATAGTGGAAAAGAGTCAAGATGAGAGTGGAAGAGGAATGGTTCCAATCAAGGAAATACCAACAACGTTGGTGGAAACGCTAGTTGATTTGGAGAACCTACAAGGAAGAAGGTACCATTTACGGGATGCTATACTTGTGGAGGAGATCATTTTGCTAGAGATTGTCCTAGTAAGCTTTCTGGTAGTTCACTACCTACTTAGCGGGCAATGTTCCAATAGAGGATACATGCAATAGTGGATGATCACCAAGCAAAGTATCAGGCAACTCCCATTGAAACTCCAGGTATTTTGTTTGGTCTACCAATTTTAGTTCTTATTGATCTATTGGTGCAACTGAGAGTTTCATTTCAAGCCTAGAGTAGTTCAACAATTATCTAGAAAGATTGGGCACATGGCAACATCTTGGGATGTAGAGTATGCAAACCAAACAAGAGAAAAGGTGGAATAATGTTTGTTCGAGGCTAGGATAGAGCTACCTTATTTCTCTACTAAGTAAACCTTTATATTGCACCTTTAGGATCCTATGATGTTATCCCAGGTATGAATTGGTTGTGAAGACATAGGGCTAAGGTAGATTTCCATGTGAAAATCATAGAATTCCTAGATGATCTTGGTAACAATGTAAAGTTCTAAGGGATACCTAGAGAGGTGAAGATTTGTCAAATCTCAACAATGCAACTAGTGAGGGTTGACAAGAAAGGGTGCAAACTCTTTGCCATTGAGATTGAAGAACTCAAAGAAGGTCTTGATAACTTGGATTCCCAAAGCTTCCAAGAGATGGAAGACGGTGAAATAGATGACACTAGATTATCAGACATGGAAAGATATCCTATATTGAGGAAATTTTTGGATGTGTTTCTAGATGAGTTACCTAGATTACCACCAAAGAGGATATTTGATTTCTCTATAGATATAGTTCTAAGGTATGAACCTATTTCCAAGGTACCCTATAGGATGACAACAACTAAGATAATGGAGCTTAAGGAACAGTTGGATGAACTGTTTTCAAAAGGGTTGATAAGACCAAGTGTTTCTCCTTAGGGAGAACCGATTATTTTTGTGAAAAAGAAGGATGACACTTTGTGTTTGTGCATCGACTATCATATGCTTAACAAAACCACGGTGAAGAAAAAGTATTTGTTTCCATGAATTAATTATTTTTTTGATCAAATGAGAGGATCTACCATATTCTCGAAGATAGATTTGAGATCAGGATATCACTAGTTGAGAATTAGAGATGAAGATATCTCTAAGACTGCATTTAGAACCAGATATGGACACTATGAGTTCACAGTTTTACCTTTTGGGTTAACAAATGCACTTGCCACATTTATGAATCTAATGAATAGTGTATTTAGGGAATGTCTAGATAAATTTGTCTTGGTTTTTCTAGATGACATCTTGATTTATTCTAAGGATGAGGAAGATCACTGTAGACATTTAGAGATAGTATTATAGTGGTTAAGAGAATACAAGTTGTATATTAAACTATCTAAATGTACTTTCTTCCAAAGGAGAGTGCATTATCTAGGGCATGTGATCTTGGCAGATGGAATCTCCGTAGGTCCAGCCAAGATCAAGGCAGTACTTGAGTGGCATGTACCCAAGAATGTGTTTGAGGTAAGAAGTTTTATGGGTCTAGCAGGGTACTATAGAAATTTTGTTCTAGACTTCTCCAAGATTGCTTTTCCAATTAATTCTTTATAGAGGAAAGGGAATAAATTTGAGTGGACTGAGAAGTGCCAAGAAGCCTTTGATCTACTTAAAGAGAAGTTGATCACTACAACAATCTTGAAAGTACCAGATCCTGAAGGTAACTTTACGGTTATTACATATGCATGCGAGGAAGGTTTAGGAGGTGTGTTGATGCAAGATGGACAAGTGATTGCTTATGAATCTAGAAATCTGGAACCTTATGAGAAAAATTATGAATCGCATGATTTAGAGTTAGCATTTGTGGTTCATGCTTTGCAAGTGTGGAGGAACTAATTGTTAGGAAAGCCCTTTGAATTGAAAACTAACCACAATGGGTTAAAGTACCTTTTCACTCAACCTAATCTAAATGCTAGGTAGAGAATATGGTTGGAGTTAATAGACGACTATGATTTCAATATTAGCTATATAAAAGGGAAAGAGAATTGAGTTGTCGAAACCTTGATTCAAAGAGGTCATATTGCTTCAATAGTAACGATTCAAACCAACTTTAAGGGACAAGTGTTGCAAAAGTGCAAAGAGGATGAGTACTACTTGCAAGTCAAGCAAGCACTCACTAATAATCTACAAGATTCTAGGTATGAGGGTTTTCATTTTGAACCTAATGGATTACTTAGGTATAAAGGTAGGATGTATGTACCTGATGTAGTGGAGTTAAGGAATATGGTATGGAAAGAAGTACATGAAGCACCGTACTCTAGACACTTTGGAGTGACTAAAATGATGATGGATGTGAAGCTATTATACTTTTGGAAAGGGATAAAAGGAAATACTGCTAATTTTGTGGCTAGGTGTCTTGAATGTCAAAGGATGAAAGTGGAACATCATCATCCTGCAAGCTTGTTATATCCACATGTCATACAAGAGAGGAAGTGACAAGTCATAAGTATGGACTTTGTGCAAGGATTGTCTATGTCAAGAAATAAGCACAATGCCATTCTTGTGGTAGTAGATAAGCTTACCAAAGTCGCACTTTTTATACCCAAGAATCTGACTAATGGAGCACCTATCATAGCAAGAAATTTTGTGCAAGAAGTATTTAGGTTGCATGGAATTCTAGAAAATATTATCTCAGATAGGGATGCATGAGTCACTTCTAGGTTTTGGCAAACCTTGTTTTCTACACTAGGGACTCAGTTGAATATTAGCTCAGCATATCATCTAGAAACAAATGGACAAATAGAAAGGGTGAATCAGGTTTTGGAAGACCTACTGAGAATGTATTGCATGGATTAGCAATACAAGTGCGAAGACTTCTTACCCTTAGTCGAATTTTCTTATAATAATTCTAATCATTCTACGATAAAAATGGCTCCTTTCGAAGCATTATATGGTCGAAAGTGTTGAACTCCTATAAGTTGGGATAGACTTGAAGATAGAGTGACTCTTGGGCTAGAGATGTCGGTTGATATGGATGAGCAAGTTAATATTGTGAAGCAAAGGTTGGCTGAAGCTAACAATCGTCAAAAAAGTTATGTCAATGCTAAGAGAGTGCCCCAAAATTTTACTGTAGGTGACAAAGTGTTGTTGAGAGTGAAACCTCACAAGAGCTCCATAAAATTTGGAAAGTCTTCCAAGTTAGCCCCATGTTATATGTTGGAACTTTTTAAATTCTAGAGGAAGTGAATCTGGTAGCCTATTGAATAGCATTGCCACCAGCTCTTGCTAGAATGCATAATGTCTTCCATGTGTTTTACCTTAAGAGGTATGTACTCGGTAATAATCATGTGATTGATTGGACTGGTTTATAAGTATAGGACCCCAGAGTGGTAACACTCAAGCCCGTCAAGGTGCTCAAAATGTGTAAGCTTCACTTGCATAATAGGGAGGTTCTACAATGCAAAGTCCAGTGGGATCAGTATGTAGAAGACTAAGCCACCTAGGAAGATTATGCTAAGATTCAACAAAAGTTTCCTCACGTTTTAGATGCTTATGAGAATTCTTGAAACAATATGCTAATTGTTTGTTTTGTTTTATGTTGCTACATAAAATCATCGAGGACGATGATTCACAAGGGGGGGAGTATGTTACACCCCAATTGTGTAATTACTATTTACTATACTATGTAGGGTAAAATGTGAATTCAATGGATGAATAAATTGTGTGTGCACTTTGATTATCACTACTTTATGAATGAATTTCATTTCATTTAATGTTATATAAAGGAATGCATTTATGTGATTGGAAGGATATTGTATTGATATTCTAACTTTGAAGATGTATTATGTATACTACATATTTTGTGAACAGTTGATTGTTGTGTGCATGTGTCAGTGATTGTAGGTATATGTTCAATTCCTCTAGGTGGAGGGAAAGTATCACTCAGGAGAAGGTCTTGGTCGGGTAACCAATAAAGTAACCTATATGGGCTTACACACACCATAGTAGAATAATTGAGTCAGGATATTAAGTGGGAAGTTGGTAAGTCATTCTTTGTTAGTATGTTTGCTTTAGTAAGAGTCTAGTTTAATATTGAGTGCATGCATGAATAATGTTTATCAGGTTGATCTTGAGAGTTATTTCCTTATTACTATGTTTGTATTGATATGTGATACATATGAGGTATGTGTATGCATACACACATGCATGAAGATGATAGACTATATGCGCAAAGGAACACACACATGAGGGTACATAAGTAGATGGACCTGTGCACACCCATGCACAAGTTGCTTATGCGCATGGAACTATCCAATGGAACCAACGACATGCATATGTATACGTATAGACATATCGCTTGTAGTCTCTTATCAATACCATAGTAATTGTGTATGGTGGCAAATGCACATTGCCCATACGAATGTATCGATACATATATACATATGCATAAATGTACATAGAGGCATATATATATGAATGCATACACAACCAATATATTAATATAACAATGTGATTGCTATTTTGATGTATTCATTTGTATATCAATTATACATGCATGCTTTATTGACATATGATAAATATGGATATATACTAACATATACATATATACATACACACACACACACACACACACACACACACACACACACACACACATATATATATATATATATATTTGTGTGTGTTAATATATATTAGTAAGTAAATATATATGGATAAGTTACACATTTATATTTAAATTATATTTGCTTTGAGATCAACTATCTAAAGCAATTATTATCGGCTGATTTTAATGCTTTATACATTTGGCTTTGAAGTTGATTATCTTAATCAACTTGGAGGCCGATTCATTAAACAAGTTAAGGCTGAACTTTGGAATAGTAGTGACTGTATTTCTTGAGCCGCTTAATGCTCATGTTGTCGATGAGAGAAGATTTTATGATTTGCAAACTTAACACAACCATAAATTCAATATTTAAGAAGAGAATAAGTTGACTCCTTTTTAATAGGGAAACCATGGACTTGGTAAATTATATTGCCATGTTATTTAGCATCAATCAAATGATTGTATAAGCATGGAAAACATATTGATGACCTTTTCTAAACTAATTTAATGAGTGAATCGACACTTAGCATGACTTAGTCGATACTTTCACTTGATGACACACTTTGGTTATTGACTATTTCTCTGAAGGAGGAAATTGTACCATCTATGAGAGAGCATAATAATGCTTGATGCCACCTTTGAATCCTTTAACCTATAGAAGTCTACTTTTAGATGCAAATCAAATTCTATTGTATGGAGAATTGAATTAGTCTCTATTTGTTGTTTAAGCTAACTATATGCTTGAACATATTCACCACCTTTTAGCAAAATTTGATGGGTTGTTGTGCATGCAATTTGGTGTCATTATACATTCCTAATCTATAGGTTGTATGAGATCTCTGAGTTGTATAAATAGATGAGAAAGTTCTTCTATGCATATTTCTTGTGCAAAAGTCTGCATTTTGTATACATTTTTTTTTGCAGTGTTCTACCAATAACAGTGAGTGAGAGTCTTGGGTTTTAGAGTGAGATTATTATTATTTTGAGAGGAGAATTTTCTAACTTGAGAGAAAGAGGTTATTGAGTCATTGTTGAAGGATCAATACCAAGATAGTTGTTGATTTGGGAGTACTATGACTGCAGCCAGTTAGTTGGAAAGATTATCATAGGAATGAGGATATTCTTCCCTTTTTTGCATTAGTATTGAATGTTTTTCTTATGACTGCATAAATTAGTCTTTTATAGTTATTTTCATATAGGGAAAAGTATGTTTTTCTTTGTAGAAAAGAGGATACTATTTACTCTATTTGTGAAATGTTTGTAAATACTCCATGATAGGAGAGACTATTTATCATAGGTATTATTATTATACTATACATGAATAGACATGGGTAAAGGAGATTGTTTGTCATAGGTATGGTTATTATACTAGATATGGTCAAACATAGACAAGATTAAGGAACTCTCATATCTAGATAATTATTTATGCTAGATGGCTAGTAGATTACTCTTGGGATTGTAGTCCAGTGAAGGGAGAGAACTAGTGCCTTGCTTAATGAGTTGTGTTACCTTAGGTTGTGTTAAAGAGATAGGTTATCCTGGAGAGTAGCTTGCTCATGGAGAGGGATTTCCTAATCATAGATATAATGGCCTTAAGTCAAAACAATCTTTCTATAGTGTAAGTGAATGGTAGACCTTCACTCGAATTACTAAGTGAGAATATTTTGGCCAAAGTAGTGTGATTTCCCTAGGCTCCACTATCAGTTCACCGTGTCCAATTAAATGCATGAAGGGTACCTAGTGTAGGTTATAAATCCTAGTCATGTAGGGCACCACACTAAGCTCAGAGTGGTATGTCATACGAGGTTACCCAACCAATACCTTCGTCAAAGGGTAGGGCCATGTCTATCATTGATAGATGTGCGGGGGACTGCATATGAGTCTGAGGTTGGTGGAAAAGTACTTGAGTGATGCTTCTCCTCCTCAGCAGGTGACAGAGGACCAAGATTTTGAAAGGCGGATTCCTAGACCATCTATATCTTATGCTATGAAGATCGAAGAAGACATGTATGTAATATTGTACTTGCAAAATATTGTAATGGAATGGAAATCCTTATTGTAAGTTGTATAGTATCTTTGTTCATATATATTTTCAATAAAGAAAGGAATTTTTTTTATTGCAATGGCTTATTACATAGTTTATTTTACTCGCACAGTAAAAACTTAGGAAATTTACTTCAGTGAATGTTTGGCATATTACAAAATAAACATAAAGATTTGGTTGGGATTGAGTAAATATGTAAATTATATAGTGCAACATTTTAATCTAGTAGATAGTAGACCATTGAGTGTTCCTATTTTATGGGAACTAAGCTTTTAGTTGAGAAATGTCTTATGAAACCCATAGATATGGAGGATATATTTTGTTCCTTGTGTCATACTAATTTGGAGCTTAATATATGATATCATCTATACTAGAGACTAACTATTTCCCCTTCAGAAAGGTGTATAGATGTTTATATTTTTTCCTAGATGAATAATGAATGAATGAACTGAAGTATATACTAGTGTATATATAATTACTTTGAGAGGCGTTCTACAGTCACGACAGGGGTGGAAAAGACTTGAGTACATAAAAAAGAAAGGTAAATGTAACTAATGGAAGTGGATTCCTTCAATGAGTAGTGGGCAACGACTGCTATGTAACTGTCGAGAATACCATGCGTCACCCAAACGCCTACCATTAGTAATTTGAAGTTGCATTTATTTTGAGCTGAGAGGCGTTCATCGGTGGTAGATGGTATGTTGGAAGATGAAGCGACATGGTATGAAGAGTGTTTTGTTGACATCCTCCTTGCTAGCTAATATGGGGATAGTGATTCTGGCAGTTACGAGAGCATGATGAAAGTGATATTGGCAGTTATGAGAAGTGTAGTAGCATTACAACTCACCTGACCAATGGCATTAGTAACTGGAAAGAGTGGAAGAATAAATGGTTTGAGCGGTTTTGGTAAGTCGATATTTCATAATTTTGTTCGTTCATTGTTTTTGTAATTTCTCAAGCAAGTTTGATCGAGTCAGTTTTGTCAAGCTTTGCAGCATCTTCAGTCATGGCAACTTCTTCCACTCATTGATCAGAATGTCAACTCGCTTTGCAGTGTCTTCAACTTCAGACATCACATCAACAAGTTTGATATTGAAATCTTCATGTTCAAAACTTTTCTTTGAATATTTTTCTATGTTATAGTATGTTAAATGGATATCCCAGCTCGATCAGTGTATGTTTCATTTTATCATAAATAGGCAGCTGATAATTGAGCTTCAATAGATTGATTGCAATGGTGAAATGCAGGTTGTAGCCAACAAAGACATCAACATCTGAGATGCAAAAAAATAAAATTAAAACCCTGCAAAAAGTGTCAACCTTTAGATTTTAGGAAAATCTCATTGATATGTCTTTGAAATGGCAGCATCCATATGAGATAACTGAGTCATCCATTGTTTAGTTGAAGATACTGACCTCTTTCATTCGATGTAAGGCCTGTAACTATGGTAACCAACTAGCAGTCTGAGTCGCTCCATCTTAATCTTCCTATCAATGAAGGTAAAAAGTCAGTTTTTAAGCTCTTGTAGCATATGTCGATCTTTATTAGTTCCTTTGTAGTGTAAGGTGGTCGATGCTTATTTTGTAAGATTAACCAAAATTTTATGATAGATGAATGGCTCTACGTGTCAAATAAATATATCAAGTAGGTGGTTTTGATCCTTCACAAATGAAAAATGACAACTCACATAGATATGGTTTTTACCACATCAGATAGACCTCCACTACGTGGCTACAATTAAAATCAACTATCGTTCTCCTCTTTCACTTGTGTTTCATTTCTTTGATATAGATCTCATCTTTAAGATCTTAATTGTTTCTTGGAGACTAGAGACTAGGTACTAGCCTAGGTTCCTTTTACAACCAATAATAATTATCTCCCTCATTGTTTATTTAGGTAGGATAATCCATCTCAGATCGTTTGTCCATATTGGGAAGTAGAAAATATCAAATGAATTCATTCTCATCCATGCCATTAAAATAATAAAAAACTATTGTAATACATCGGGTATCCTTCCCCCTCACTCTTTTGGAGTCCAACCCAGGAAATCAGTTTATTGCTTTTTTCATTGCTTGTAAAAGACATATACAATTCGAGCCAACCATTCAAAGTCAGTAAATATATGAGTTGTCTAAGGCTGAAAGAATTAAGAGGAAATAATAAATTTTTTCCAATATTAAATATTCTTGATTTATATGGAAAAAATATGGTAGAGTAGTACAAACAATAGCCAAAATATTATTCCTATTTTTATCCATAGAGAAAAAAGAAACTCAATATCGATAGCTTATTATGTATAAATATAATCATGAAAAGAGGAGAATTTCATATTACTTGCACATTACTCTCCCATGGATCTACTCAAGAATTGATTAATTTTGCAATTTTATATGTCTTGGTCTTACATAGTTAGATTTGTTTTTCTATTTCACAAGCACTATAGTGTCATTAGGAAAATTAGACAATCTTAAGTTATCATGGTCATGAAATTATTAAAATTTATTAACATCACTATGATGAATTATGTAGCAAATCAACGAAATTATGGTGTTTATCAGTGAAGTTAAGACAAAATGGTAAGTAAATTTATATTTGATTTTTTCAATTCAAGTTAAACTATATTTTATATGATTATGTAGAATTTATTAATTTTTTTGTGGCTATGTAGGATGTTATCTATTTCAACCAACCAAACTGAAGAATTGCAAGCATTCATAAAATTAAATATATTCTTGCAACAATTAACACTTTTGAGTTTTGTGAATGATAAATCCTATTGGTATGGTTGGGGGGTCCAACTTGAGAAAGATAACTATATTAATGGGAAGATTAAAATTGAAATGGAAGCATGGACATTCTATCAGAATGTGTTTGAAGTGACAATCAAATGGAGTTAGTTAATTTAATCCTACTTTACTGGCCTGATTGTTACCCACAGGTTGTCCTTTGTTGTACATACAACTCAAAGATTTATGGTTGACCATTTATTGACATTGTGGATGACAATATCATTGAACATGTGACATAAACATTACTTACAAATAGGTTGATTATGGATTATAGTGAAGTATTCATTCAAAATTATGGAATAGAGAAATCAAAAAGATTTCAAAGGACAAGGGCAAGGACATTGAAGAAGACTTCAAAGACTTTTTGAGAGTATATAAATTTTACATCTTCAAAATTTTGGAATTTTGTAATAAGTATTATTTTAATAGTTAATTATGATTTTGGAATTTTGTAATAATTATTATTTTAATAGTTAATTTTGATTATTTATTATTAATGTATGATTTTATTTTGTTGTTAATTTGTATTGTATATTATTTCATTGAGTAAGGATAGGGAAAATATTGTATCAAATCATTGAAAGACAATAAAATTATATAAAATTAATTTGTGTATGATTTTTTATTGTTAGTTTGTATTTGTAATATTATTATATTGTGTTAATAGATATAAGATATTCTATTTAAACATGAAACAATTTAAGGATCAAACAAAATCAAAGAGATTTGATCAAATAAAATTATCAAAATGAAAGATATTTGAACTAACAAAAAAATCAAAATGACAGAGATTTGATGAAACAAAAAAACAAAATCAAAGAGATTTCATGAAACAAAATAATCAAAACAAAGAGATTTGATGAGAAAAAGAAATCAAAGATAAATCAAAGAGATTTGTTCAAACAAAAAAATCAAAATTAAAGGGATTTGATGAGAAAAAGAAATAAAAGATAAATCATAGAAGATAGAAAAATATTGAGAATAATAAAAAGATACAAATTGAAGAAATCAATACAATCAGTACAAATAAGTGTGTTGATTAAGACACTAATTTGGAATGAGAGATGTCCATTAAAACTTAAAAAGTGTAAAATTTTGGGGTTAAATATAGGGTCAAAATTAAGGTCAAGGTTAGGGTTAGAGATAGAACTAGGATTATGGTTGGGGTTTGCATTACAATTAAGTAAACCTGCTTAGGGTTAGGCTTAGAGATAAGGTCAAGTTTAGGGTTAAGGTTAGGGATAGATAAATAATTATGATTAAGGTTAGCATTAGGGTTGGGGTTACAGTTAGGATTAGGATTAAGGCCAGACACACATCACAAATTGCAGATGCCTGCCGCTGACTACAGAACTAGGATCAGAGCCAGGGCCCAACAGGACTACACAGGCTGCCTTCATGGCCGCACGCCAGCCTATACAGGGCACCATGGCCAGCCAGGCCAGGACAAACAATCAAGAACAGCTTTGGGCCAAGATCAGGCTTTCAGAGACGCAAACTAGATCAGAGTCAGGCCAGAGATAGGCCAGCTCACCCAGGCTGAAAAATAGGACTAGAGACAGCACTATGATCATGGGCTAGGCCAGGACCAGAGACAGAACCAGGATCAGGGCCACGCCAGAGACAGAACCATGACCAAGATCCTACAGTCACACAGAAAGCCATGGCTAGCCAGAGACAGTACCACCATCAGGGCCAGGGCCAGAGACAAAACCAGGACTAGAGCCAGAGCCTGCACACCAGGATCCTAGGGCTAAAGCTTAGGCTGGGGCGAGATATTAGGTACAATTAGGGTTAGGGTTAGGGTTAAAGATAGTGTTAGAATTAGGGTTAGGGTTAGAGATGGTGTTAGGATTAGGATTAGAATTAGGTTTAGGTAACTAGAGATATAATTAGGATAAGTGTTGGGATTTATGTTAAGAATAGGGTTAAGATCAAGAATAGAGTTATGATTAGTGTTAGGGTTAGAAATAGGGTTACAATTAGTGTTAGGGTTAGGGTTAGGATTAGGATTGAGTGTAGGGTTAGGTTTAGGGTTAGGTTCAAGGTTAGATATAATTAGGAATCAAATTAGGATTAGGGGTAGAAATATAATTAAGATTAGGGTTGGGTCAAGGTTAGTGTAAGGATCAAGGTTAGGGATATGGTTATGATTAGAGATAGGGTCAAGATTAGGGTTAGAAATAAAGTTAAGATTAGGGTTTATGATAGGATTAGGTTTATACTTAGGATTAGGGATGGGGTTTGCAATAGGAGTAGGGTTACCTACATAGGGTTAAGGTTGTGGCTAGAGAAAATTATGATTAGGGTTAGAATTAGGGTTGGGGTTGGTGTTAGCATTAGCTTGGTTAGGATTAGAGACAAGAATAGATTTAGAGATAGTGTTAGGATTAGGGTTAGGGTTAGAGATATAATTAGGATTAGAGTTGGGGTTTGTGTTAGGATTAGGGTTAAGCTTCAGGTTAGGGTTTGCAATATGTTTACAATTATGGTTATGGTTAGGATTAGAGATACAATTAGGAACATGTTCAAGGTTAGGGTTAGAGATGGAATTAGGTTTAGGGTTGGGGTTAGTATTAGGATTAGGCTTACCATTATTGTTAGGGTTAGAGATAGGGTTTGTATTAGGATTAGGGTTAGAGATAGAATTAGGATAAGGGGTAGGGTTTGAGTTAGGTTCATGATTAGAATTAGGGTTAAGATTAGGGATGGGGTTATAAGATAAAGTTTGGGGTTAGGGTTTAAATTCAACTAAGATTACAATTAGGATTATAAATAAGATAAGGGTTAAGATTTGATTAAGATTTAATCAAGGTTACAATTAGGGTTTGAATTCAATTAAGGTTACGATTCAATTAGGGTTAGGATATTATTTGATTATAGTAAGGGTTAAAGTTAGGTTAGAGTTGGGGTTCAATTAGGGTTAGGGTTAGGGTTCTATTTGGTTTTGGGTTGGAATTAAACCCTAAACCTAACCCTAATTCCAAAACTAATACTAATTCTAATTGTAACCCTAACCCTAACCCTAACCCTAATGCTCATAATAAATCTAATTCAAACCCTAACTCTAATTCTATCTATAAACCTAACACTAACCCTAATTCTAAAACTAACACTAATTCTAAATATAACCCTAACACCATCTTTAAGTCACCCTAATTCTATAACTAACACTAATTATAATTGCAACCCTAACCCTAACCCTAATTCTTTAAAGCTTGGGTAAAGGTTAGGGTTACAATTAGGGTTGGGATTAGGGTTATGACTCAACGAGGGTTACCATTAGGCTTCAATTAGGATTAGGATTAAAAATAGGGTTAGGTTTATTGTTAGGTTAGAGTACAAGGGTTCAAATAGGGTTAGATTTTAATTAGGGTTAGGGTAAGTCTCAATTAGGGTTAGTGTTAGATTTAGAATTATGAGTAAAGTTAGAATTATGGTTAGGGCTATAACTATAATTACAGCTATAGTTAGGGTTAGGGTAAAATTAGTGTTGAAATTTAATAGGTTAGGGTTAGGTTTACGAATCAAGTTCAATTAGGGTTAGAATTTAATAGGTTTAGAGTTAAAGTCAGGGTTAGGGTTCTAAGATAAATCCTAGGGTTGGTGTTGGAGTAAGGGTTAGGGTTAGGGTTGGGAATTAGTTAGTGCTAGGGTAAGGGTGTAATTAGGGTTAGTATTCAATTAGGGTTCTAGGGTTAAGGTTCAATTGATGTTTAACTAGCATATATATCTTAAATTTAACTAGCATATATATGTTTAATTATGGTTAGAGTTGTAGGATAAAGTTTGGGGCTAGGGTTAACGTTAGGGTTAGAATTCAACTAAGATTAGGGTTAGGGTTACAATTAAGATCAAGATTAAGATTTTATTAAAATTTAATTAGGGTTACGATTGGGGTTTAAATTCAATTATAATTAGGGTTCAACTAGGTTTAGGATTATGATTTGATTATATTAAGGGTTAAAGTTAGGTTAGAGTTGGGATTTAATTGGGGTTAGGGTTAGGGTTTTATTACGTTTGAGGTTGGAATTAAACACTAACCCTAACCCTAATTCTAAAACTAGCACTAATTCTAATTGTAACCTTACCCTCAACCCTAACCGTAACACTCACAATAATTCTAATTCAAACCTTAACTCTAATTCTATCTCTAAACCTAACACTAACCCTAATTCTAAAAATAACACTAATTGTGTATGAAATTGCTTGATTGTTCTAAAATGAAATCAAACACATATTAATAAAAATTAAATCAAAGAAGGTGAAAAAAAGAAACAAAATATGCAAATATAACAGCAGCTCTCGAAACCGTCTTATCTTCCTCTACTGGCTTTATTATACTTTCCCGAGGCTCGGACAAGAAACCAAGCTCAACAAAATGATGCTTAAAGAACGACGGAAATGCAAACTATGCTAAACGCAAAGCTATGCTAAGATGAGAAGATTGTTGTGATGCTAAGAATGATATGATTGCAATAAACAAGATGAAAATATGCGCAACATGTGTATATAAGTTGTATGTATGTAACAAAAGCTTGGATTTGCACTGGCTTTTATAGAGTTTTTGAATGGATTTGATTGGTTGAATTGATCGACGGCCTGGATTAAGCTTGTTCGAATGGATGGCGGGAGATTTTTGAAAGTGGAGAAGAGGATGGAAGGTTTCCCTTTTCTTCATTGAGTTTCGAAGGGAAATTTCCATTTCGAAAAGCGAGTTAAAATTTGGAAAGGTGAGTTAAAAATGAATTAGAATTAAATAAATTAAATTTATTTAATTTAGGAGTGAAGATGGAAATGGAAACCCACATAATTAAATAACTCATATTTAATTATGTTTAAAAAAATGAAAATAGGGTGAGATGGAAAATATTAAATAGAAATATTTAATATTTTAAAATTCGAATATGGGATGGAGAATATTCCATTATTTAAATATTCAAAAATATTTAAACTTTAGAACCAAATGATAATTAAATATAAATAAATTATACAAATTTATTTAATTTAATTAAGCTTGAGGATAAAATGTTAGTAAATTAAATAAAAGTATTTATTTAATTTAAGGTAGAAGAATTTAGAAGATGAACGAATATAAAATGTAAAATAATTAAATTTATTTATGTAGATGACATTAGAGGAATTAATTAAAATAAAATCATATTTAATTAAATTTAACAAGCTGAACAAGTAAATTCTAGCTCCACAAGGGCTGGCAACCGGCTGTGGCTCTACCAGTCACGCAGTTCTAATCTCCCTCAGTCTCCGTGGTGCCTGAGGGCTTGTCGCACTGCCACGGCCACACGCTAAAAGTTTACCAAAGTGATCACAGCCGGTATAGGGTCGCGGGCACATCTCGCAGCCTAATAAAAATAAAAATTAACAAGCTTAATCATGACCATTTTGTACATATACATTTAATTTACCCTTTAATTTAATCCTAACATTACATAATCCCAATTCTAATTCTAGTAATTCAATCCTAATTCTAACTCTGATTCTAACCCTACCCCTAACCATAACCCTAATCTTACTACTATCTCTAACCTAACCTAATCTTAATTTTATCTCTAACCCTAACCCTAACCCTAATCTTACTACTAACACTATCACAACCCTAATCCTAATTTTAACTCTAACACTAACCCTATTCCTATCCCTAATTGTAACTCTAACCCTATTCATAATTTCAACCCTAATCCTAACCATAACCATAACCATAACCCTAACCCTAACCCTAACCCTAACCCTATCCCTATCCCTATCCCTATCCCTAATTTTAACCCCAACCCTAATCTCTAACCCTAAATATAACCCTAATCCTTACCCTCACCCTATTTCTAAGCCTAACCCATTTTATACATGCTAACCCCAACCCTAACCCTATCGCTCATCTTAAACACAATCCTACACTTGGCCCTAACCCTATTGCCCCATCCCAAACATATTTTTAAACTTAACCCCTTTTATAAATGCTAACCATAACCCTAACCCTAAACATAATCCTAACTAATACTAACTCCAACCTTGATACCACTTATATCTCTAAACCCAACCCTAACCCTATTCTCAATAATAAAATTAATCCCAACCCTAGTAAAAGTTTGAACCTAACCATGTTTGACTCCTAACTATAACTTATATTAATTTTTTTATATTAAATATACTAAAATATTATTATTTATCTAATAATATAATAAAATAATATAGTATAATTATATATTAATTCATGTTATGTGTTGCGTCGCGACTGCTACTAGCATATATATCTTAAATTTAAGATATATAAAATATGCTGAGGTATATCGAGGCGTTTAATTTTTTAATTTAATTTACATCTATATTAAAGTTGAATGATGAAAAATGAAATGCCTCGATATATCTCAGCATAATTTATATATCTTAAATTTAAGATATATATGCTAGTTTATAATGAATCATCTTGTGGATAACAAAAGTCACTAGGAAATTCAACCATTTCCTTAAGAAGTGGAACACTTTCCTTGATTAGTTTCTCATCCCCCATCAATTGTGGAGTGTAACCAATTGTTGACATGTCAATAACGAGCTATTGTGTGAATTTGTGTGTTTTATTTTCCTCTTGGATGAAAATTAGTTAGCATGCTAATAGTGATATTTAAATATTGTAGAATGACAGTTACCATGATGTAGTGAGCACATGTTGGAATTAGATGATGTAGTTTTTCTAAGAGTATTAGACCTTGACAAAGCTTCAATAGAAATTGCAAGTTAATTGGTTGAGGCATGTTTTCTAGAGAATCTTTGAGGTACTCTTATGTACTATAGACCCAAGAAGTAGCCCCATAGTTTTTACAAGCCATGAGAATGGCTTGGGTGTTATCATAGTTACTAACTTATTTCATGATTACTCAAGGATCATTAATGGAATCCAATAATGGGCATTTATAAAATTGATATCAACCACCCATAAAGGGCATGGGACTAAAATAAATCTAGATTTAATGAAATGTTGGTTATCAAACTATTTCTCTTACATTATTTCATTTCACATGGAACGTCTTACCACTATGCTTACATGATAATGCTTAAAAATAATTATTATTATTTTGAGCTTCCACATGATAATGCATTCTAAAACATTCATTTTTTTTTATTTTTACATAAACATGTCATACATGGCATCATTATAATTGTACTTATATGATCATATAGATTACACAATACTAGTTGATCTTACATGATGATATTTGGAACATGGTCATCTTAATTACACTAATGATTTTTTTCCCACATGGATGGTAATTGTTGGTCATGTAAATACATGTTCAATATTGATTATACCATATAATTCACATCTCATACTTATTACATGTTATAAAAAGGTATATATTACATATATTTTCCACTCATTTCAAATAGACAAGTCACAACATTGTTATGCACTCAATTTAAGGGGGGAATATAATCTCCATCATTTTCTAATTATACATAATATTATGCTTGTATACATCATTGGAGCCAACTTGGTCATAGCTCCATGTTTTCCTTATGCATCATATGGTTGGATTCTCATGTTTACATGGTTTATTTCTTTTGCACATTATGGGGTCTAATTTGGTCATATGCACTCAATTTAAGGGGGGAATATAATCTCCATCATTTTCCAATTATACATAATGATATGCTTGTATACATCACTGGAGCCAACTTGGTCATAGCTCCATGTTTTCGTTATGCATCATATGATTGGATTCTCATGTTTAGATGGTTTATTTCTTTTGCACATTATGGGGTCTAATTTGGTCATAAAACTAACTAATCATAGTTTTATGTATTCATGCTTGCACATGTTATAGAGGCCAAACTAGTCACAATTCTATAAGTCACCCATATGTAAAAGATGGTTCCTCTTTGCACCCCAAGCAATATATATGCTTTGTTATACAACACTTTGAGTATTGTTAGAAGTTGATTATTGTAGTGTTGGAGTTGAATTATTTGGGACACAAACTAACCCTAATCTTGAAACTATCATCTAAAATTTGTAGCTTTACCAATTGTTGTAGAGATCATTTAATCCCAAAGGGCTTTTGTTTGCTTGAAACAAGGTACATACAAAACCTTATTTGTGGACTATGTTGCATGACACAACCTAATCCACTCAACTCAAATATGGAATGTTTAGCCCCCTAGTCAATGTTTCACATATTTTGATCATTACATATTGGTTTGCACACCAAATACCTCAAGTTGAATCATTGGGGTCATATATTTATATAAACAATGTTATACCATTAGTTCATCAAAATATCAACAAAACATTTAACTAGAAAGAATTATAGAGCATTACGTTGAAGTTACTAGTGTGTATACAAATATTGTTTAACAACGTAAGAGGTCTAACTACTAACAAGGTAGTCCACAATCTTCCCCAAGTGAATAATAGACCCCCGATAATTTTCAAGACAACCCTCCATCTAAAAATAATTATGAAAGATAGTAGTGGAGTGTAGGTCACATCAACAATAAATAGATTTCATAAGAGGACAAGATTGCATGGAAGGAAATTAGTTCTTGACTAGGTTGCATAGATTGACCTCGTTTTGTGTTGGTTTAGAAGCAAACATAATTCATCATAAATTACAAATCTTGAATCCATTCTTAGGTTTTAGATCTAATCATTGATTACAATAAAATAACAAATTATCTCACATCAATATATGATAATAAAAAAACTAAATACCTTGCATTTCTTATTATTACATTTCAAACTCAACTCATATTTAATTTAGACCCGATTGTTATTCATTATTTAATCCTTTAATTAAATCCATATTTATATAAATAAATTTTTTATTTTCTCCATTGAAAAATGGTGAAAAAAATAAATAATTGATCAAAGGGCAATACTTTTAGATGTGTTGAACATTAAAAGAAGGTACACTGACACAAAGAAAAAGAGTTGTATTATTTTTATTTTAATATAAAATAAAGTAAGTACTATTTTTATTATTTAATATAGAGTAAAGTAAAAATATTCATAAAAAGAAGGTTCACACATTTTCGCACTTTCTATTTAAAGGAGTTTGAATTAAAAAATGACGGTGGTTCTAGCAGGCTTGTAACCAATGGTCAGGATTCTTTCTTAAAATTAGGTTAGTGCGCGCTGCTGTTGGATGAGCATCCCCGGCCGTTCAGAAAAATGACTTATGTTGATAGCCAAAGCCCTTTTTCAAGAACATCGAAATCACACAGTCGAACTGTCGAACCCTGTTTGAAGGGTTTGAAGGGTTTTGAATTTAACAGGCATTTCATCATGCAAAGAAGAGCAAAGAGTGTGAAGTGGAAAAGAGCACAGAGAGTGTAGAATAGAAGGAATCCACCAAATCTGGACTTGTTTGAGTGTGAAGAGGAAAAGAGCACAGAGAGTGTGTAGAAGGAATCCACCAAATCTGGACTTGCTTCTGTTTTCATTGCCAGAGAGGAATGCATTGAAAAGCGGAGTTTGCATAATATCTCCAACGCAAATTTCCAAAATAAGTTTCCTCCCGTGTCACTTCTGGTTCTTTGGATGCACCATAAATTCATAATATAAGTAGAAACAAGAAGCAGTGAAACTGTAATTGTAAGTGCAAGCAATAGATATATAAAAGTAGCATACTAGTGTACCCTTGTAATCCCATGAATCCTTTGGGTGGGGGAGGCAAGTGCTACGAACTAGGGTTTAGAAAGGAGACGAGAGTATATTTAGAGAGAAATGAAGGTCAGAATTCTTTTTTAAGATAGGGCTAGCGTGCGCTGCAGTTGGATGAGCATCCCCGGCCCGTGAGAAAAATGACTTAATGTTGACAGTCAGAGCCCTATTTGAAGGACTTGCCTGTGTGATTTGCTGCAGTTGTCGGCGCAGCCTTCTATTCTCTATTCAATCTCTTCTCAGGCAGCTCCATTCCTAAAAAGGTAAGCAACATTGTTTTCATATTTCTTTGGAAAATAATTTATTTGTAAAGATTTTATCGTCTTGGAGGCAATTGCCTGTGTGTTGTTTAGTTCGTCTTGACACATCAAAGGAAAGTCCTTCAAAAAGGGCTTGACTGTGTGATTTTGATAATGATTTTGATGTTGACAATTAGAGTTCTCTTTGAAGGACTTTCCTGTGTAATTTTTATGTTGACTGTCAGAACTCTATTTGAAGGACTTTCACAAACAGGGCTTGACTGTGTGATTTTGATAATGATTCTGATGTTGACAATTAGAGTTCTCTATGAAGGACTTTCCTGTGTAACTTTTATGTTTGCAGTCAGAATTCTGTTCGAAGGATTTTTTAAATTGAAAGTCTTTCAAATAGAATTCAACTGTGTGATTTTGATGATGATTTTGGTGTGGACAGTCAGAATCCTATTTGAAGGACTTTACTGTGTGATTTTTATGTTGACAGCCAAAAGTGCTGTTTGAAGGACTTTTCAAATGGAAAGCCTTTCAAACAGGGCTCGACTGTGTGAGTTTGATGTTGACAATCAGAGTCCTGTTTGAGGGACTTTCCTGTGTGATTTTTATGTTAGACAGTCAGAGGACTTTACAAATGGACAGCAGTTAACAATCAAAACCCTGTTTGAGGGACTTTTCTATATGATTTTTATGTTGACAGTAGAGTCTATTTGAAAAATCTAATTTGATTTTGACAATCAGAGCCCTGTTTGATGGACTTTCCTGTGTGGTTTTTACTCATATTTATCATATGAATTAATGGTGCAGGCAACGAGAATCTCACACTCTTGCTCTTCTTTACATGATGAAACGTTTGTACTTCGGAAACCAAAACGAAAGCTCCTTTTCGCCGTTTCGGTTTTCATACTTGTTTATTTCTTTACCATGGGGATCTTTCCATTTTCACCCTGCAGAAAATCTTATCTTTACGTTCTTCTGGTTTCTGTACATTACAGCTAAGTTCGGTAATCTATGCAATTTTAACTGTGTTTAACATATTTTATTTGGCATGTAGAATAAAAATCACAGCTGAGCACTCTTTGTGCGTTTTGATGTGTTTTTAGTTTTTTTTATTGAAATAAGCTGAAAGCAGATTACAAAAAGAATGGAGGACAGTCCAAAAGGAGGACTGTACAAGAAAGAAAGGAGACTCAGCATTTTACAAGACAGAGCAGCAAATAACAACTTTTGCAATATCAATAACCAGCTGAATCCTGTCGAACAGCAACTCATAAGGCAACTTACAATGAGAACCAACAGTCATAATCCACACAACAGTAAACAAGCTGGGTAAAGGCATCCAGCTAAGCATGCAGGAACACAAAGAGAACAATACCATAAGATATTACACTTTAAACTTGAAGAAAGCTTGAATCAGTCTGGCACTGTGGAGACCCTCTTTATGAAGCTGTAGAAACTGATGTTTAATCACCTCTAGGTGCTTACAGATATCCTTATCTTTGTGTCTCCATCTCTGCTATGAACATAGAAACGATGAATTGCAACAAGATGTCAGAGTAAAACTTTTAAATGTCTATTTCTTGAGGCAAACTGTGATGAGAAAACATAGCTAAACATCAACTTTTTCATAAATGCAGCAAAATACATTGCCTCATAGAGTTGGCAACAATATTTCTATGAAGTCTAATACCAAGAATCGCTTCTTTCCAATGTAAAACATGTTCAAACACAGCAAGGAAATGACTAAACATAATATTCCACTTCATTTTAGTTCTAACGCAGTCCCAAAAAATATGTTTTATGTTTTCCTTGCATTGGCAAAACTTGCATCTTAAAATGCTTTAATCTGTCCCCTACAGGGAACTTGTTATGTAAAAATTTTCATGTCACAATCTGAGCATTAACATTGGCCTGAGACTTCCAAATCTAAGCATTAAGACTTCTCCTTTTTTTTTTTTTTGGGAAACAACAGCACCGTTTTTTATTAAGTCTGGGATTCAACTTCATGTGCGGAAGAAGCTTCAAGTAAATCTTCTTCAAAGGGAACTATAAGAAGGGATGTTGATCAAGCCACACCCAATCTTTGAAGAAATTGCAATGTAAAGATGTGCAGATTTTTATTAACAGAACCAATGATTTCACAAAGATTAAAAAACTCTTAAACCTGTCATTTAGATTAAAGGCATTTTTGATATGTAGCCAACTATCCCAATCAAGGGAATCAAAATCCCATATGTTCATAGTTCTATAGCTGGTTTAGGAAAGGCTACAGTAAGAGGCTGTCCATGATATAGAACTATGTTTTTGGTTTTAGAAGTTGTTTTGATTGGTGAAATTTTTGGGTCATATGTGTTAAAAAGAAATCACTTCTTTTTTTCATATATTTAAAAAAGTTATTTGAATCATAAAATTATTAGCTGATAGGCTACATATAGTGTGTGATTCGAGTCTAAAACAAGTTTCACACCTGCAAACCGGAAAACAAGTTTTAGTTGTTGTTTAATGGTAAACCAGCTGTTGTTTAATTGTAAAAACTTCCAAAATATCAGGTAAAAGCCTCCAAAATCTCACTTATCACATGAACACTAAATATTGTTTTGACAACTAGTTGGCAACATTATATTTCCATTTTTATTTTTTTTTGTATTTTTGTCAATTTGATGACAACTTTTGTCATTCATTTACATTGCTTTAGTGTTTTTTGTCAATTTGATGACAACTTTCTTTTTTCATTTGCATTGCTTTTTGTTTTAAATTTGTATATTTCATAATCAAATAATACTTAACTTCTTTAAGGAAAAAATCTAGATTTATCTAAGTTTATATCATTCCATTATTTAGCTTGGTATAAATTGTTGCAAATAGTTATTTTAAGAAAAGATATTGAGTTTATATGTGTTTTCTTCTACCTTAAGAATCTAAAATCTGTTCTAAGAAGGAATTTTAGCATATGAAAATTATTAAATTATTGTTTTATAGTGAAATTTTTTATAAAAAAAAATATTATTGAACGTATCATATTTTTACATAGGTTTTTTTAATGTTTAAAAAAAATATAATAATAAGTAATAATGAGAGTTTTCACACAAAAGTAATTTTGGAACCCATTTCGTCCATGGTACCATAAAATTAAAAAAAAAATTCATAATCTATATATTTTAGATAATGTCTTTTTATGCATCTCTCTATTATTACATGATTTGCTAAGTTTTTAATTTTGAATTGTTAAAAGTATTTGTTATTTTGTTAGTAATGAAAATTAGATAATTAATAGTTTTAACATTAAAAGATATAATATTATAATAAGAAAGAAATAATTGGATATGATATCTAATATACTTAGAATTATATTGAACGTGATTCAATTGTTGGGTACTTTTTCCTACAACCACTTGTCTTTCTTTCTAATTGTGAGGAAATAAAATTTCTTCCTACATTGATCTAAATCTAAATGGTCAACTAATGAATAACAATTAGACCTAAATTAAATATGATTTTAGATTTAAACATAAATGATAAGAAACATGAAAGGTCAATGTGAGACAACTTGCTATTTTGTTCAAGTCAACAATCAAATCTAAAATCCTAAGATTGGATTTGGGGTTCATAATCTACGATGATTTATATATGCTTCTAAACTTTAACATAGTATCAATCTAATCCATATGATAGTTTGAGACTAATTTGCTTACATGCAATCTATCTACATTTAATGGATCTATCTAATGTTGATGTGACATATGCTATACTTTTATCTTTTGTACCTATTTTTTGATGGAGGGTTTGTTGAATACACTTGGATATTGAGAGGGAGAGGGTGGGGCTGGAAGGTGAATTAATATCTACAAAACTTAAACACTTCAACAATATGCAAAAACAATCTATTTACAAGATCAAAATCCCTTAACCAAATTTGTAACACTTATTCAAATCAAACGCAATGAAAGATATGACAATAAACACACATGCACAAGATAACATCAAATTTACGTGGAAAACCTAAGAAGGGAAAAACTCACAATATAGAAGCTCACTATTTACATAAATACAATTTTAAGGCTCATTGGCAATGGACTTGTAGGCCAAGGCGCACAACCTTAGGCAAAATAAAAGGGACTTGTAGTATTGAAGCGCACAACCCCAGGGCAAGATACAAATTACAAGGACTTGATGAGATTCACCATCTCAAAGCAAGAAAGATGAAGAAGATGAAATTACAACATTTGTCAACAATACAATTTGTTGATTGAGACGTTAAAGCTCGTCACTCTTGTCTTTTCACAACTCACTATTTCAATTCATCTTCGCACATCTCCACTCCCTTACTCTTATCTTGCAACTGAAACGTTCTTGCATTTATATCCTCCGCAATATCTCAAAACATCGATGAGGTTAGCTAGAAAGAATACAAATAGTGATTTCAACAAGTCGGCCACAAAAACATTATGCAATTGTATCTAGAAGATAGTGAGGACCAAAATCAATCTTATTACATCTTCCAATGTGATCTCAATCAACACACACGCTGGCGCACATCAACCCAAGTCGACAACAAGGAAATGTGTAGCATATAACCAGTTGGCCCAAAAACACACTTCCAATTGAATTTACTCAATCCAGTTCTCAACAAGTTAGGTCAGGACCCAAATACATCTTAACACAACTTCATATGTTGGCGTAGACCCCCAAACACACGGTGCAAGCAAGATGACAAGCCTTGTCGGCAAGATATTCACAAATTTCTCAGAAAAACCAACTCAACACAATATGTAGCACCAAAGAGATCAACCATTGATTGTGAAACATAGAGAGATGTTCCATGAACATCCAAAACACTTCCAGACACTTCTTTCGCATTGTCATGCCATGAACATCCACCACAATCCAAACAAAAACATAATACTTCATACCAGAAACACATAAGTGTTGCAAGTATGAACAATTTGTGTTGTCATTGATGTCAACAAGTCTATAAGGAAGTTGTTGGAAGTCAACCTCTAGTGTTGCTTTGATAAACTTTTGCCTATGGATGTTGTTTGGTTAATTTGTGTTGCAATTAGTTTAGTGATGGTGGGGAAGTGTTAAAGATGATGAGATGTCTTTGGTGTTTGGTTTCCAAGTGTTTTTGAGAAAATTTGAATAATAGAGGAAACAATGTAGTTGAGAGGTGTTTTGGCATGCAAAGTGGTGGTTTAGTTTTGCTCCACATTCTTCTGTGTTGAAGATATGCTTGTGTGGTTTAGATATGTTGATCAAAGGTGTTCATAGGTATTATATCCAAAGTTTCTTGGTTTGGATCGTTGTGTAGAGAAAGTTGTGTTCACCAGTGTGTGAACTGTGTATTGTAGTGGTGTCTGGGAGAATGGTTTTGCTCCGCATTTTTCTGTAATTTGGTTTTTGGCCTTGTGGATATGGAAGTATGCTTATATTGCTAGTATATATATATAATATGAGTTGTTTGTGTTTTGGTGCTCTGGAAGGTTGGATTCAAGGGTTGCAGTGTGTGGAAGGTTAACTAGTTGCACAGGATGAGTATGTTCTTCAGGTGAAAGTTGTTGCGAAGGAATTTGTTGGATTTCAAGGTGGTTTTGGAATATTCTAGAGTGTGTTAAAAGTGTTGTGTGTGGTCTGAGTCATCTTTTCATCAAAGGAAGCAAGTACTTAATGTCTTAATCGTGTTAATGTAGGTTCGACCAACCTTGGGTGTTTACACTAATTATGAATATGCTTATGTGTTTGTGAAAACATGAAGTAGCGTATATGAGTGTATTTGGGTCCAAATTAAGGTGTATTGTGGTATGCCTTCATTCCTTTCCATAGTGGGAATGTTTTGGTGCTGACCTAATTTGAGTTTGCACGGTTGAGGTGCATAGCCGACCTTGGAGAATGTTTTCAAGGTTGAAGATGGTATAAATAAGTGTTGATTTGATAAAGAATTAAGTGTGTGAAGTGTGTGATGTGAGATGTAATGTGAAGTGTGAATTTGTGAAGTGCAGTGCGAACTTTAATGTGTTAGGCTACTCGAATTAGTGAGTAGGTGTGTACAATCTTCAGAGAGGTTGTGAATGTAATAGTGATACTATGGTGGATCTTTCTATTGCTTTGAAATGGATTTCTCATTGTAACAATCTTCTTTCTTCTTCTTTCCAATCTGGCAGTGAGTCTTTGGTAGTGAGTCCTTTTCTTTTGGGCAATGAGCCCTCTGATAGTGAGCCTATTGTATTTTGTGTTGCAATTACTTTAAATTGTGAGCTAATCCCCACCATGGTTTTTCTCTTCTTAGATTTTCCACGTAAATTTGATGTTCTATTGTGCATGGTGTTGATGTTTTTCAGTTTTTGTTATTTGCTTTCATGCTAAATCATTCTAACAAATTAAAGGCTAATGAATTGAGGGTTTTGATGTTTTAATGTACAACTAATTCACCCCCCACGCCCTCTCAGTTGTCTTATGCATACAACAAGAAGATATCGCCAAGAGATAGAACATTAATAAACCAACTTGTGGATCACTTCATTACATGCAAACTGAACTAAGACATTGCACAAGCATTGAGTGCACATTCATCAAGCCGTAGGAGCAGAAACATCAATGTGGAGAAATGTGGAGCATTTTCCAGACTGGTCCAAACAACCAACAAAATTGCCAACATACTGCAAATAACATAAACTTCCTCGACAACTTTGATGACCTAAAAATATAGGACTGCAACATCCACAAAACACAAACACTGAATCCCAAACCGTAAGACCATATCTTCAACAACAAAGGAATGTAGAGCATTCTCCTAGACAATCTTCAAAGCACCTTCTTGAAATCTAAACTTTCACCAACTTGCAGAGACCAGAACTTCCTTGCAACAACACATATTTCCTCAGGGACAATAGGAGAGAGCATACAACATACTGGAGACCATCAACATTATCTCTCCACTATCAACATTACTTCTAATCCTTATTTTAATATACCATCTTGATAACAAACAAGACATGACATCCAAGTATGAATTTATCATCATAAAGTATCAACAACATACAACTATGAGCACTAATGATAGTAGCATCAATGACAATCAATCTCATAGACATATGCAACAACCTTCCCTAAAGTTGACAACCAATGCCAACAATCAAACTCACCAAGTGTTGTCATCGCAACAATCTCCTCAAGTGTTGACATCAATGATAACCAATGCCAATAGGGTTATGCCAAAAAGCATAGGGGGTCTACTTCTCACTAGAGGAACACTATGGAACTCTTTACTAGGAGTTAAACCCCTTAGGTTGTTTACCAATAATCATAGGCATACCAAGTAATCTTGACAAAATACTTTGACTATATTTATGTAAATAATTTGTTATACTTTCTAATTAAATGTTTTGTTGATATTTTGATGACAACTAATGACTTGGTACTATTTATATAATCACATGATCTTAGTTATTGAACTCAAGGTAGTAAAATCTCTAAAACTTGATTAAGGATAGAGATTCCAAATTTAAATTGAGTGGATTAGGTTGTGCTATATGTCATAGTCCACAAATAAGGTTGTGCTAATAGCCTAGTCCAAGCTAAGAAAATTCATATGGGATTAGAATGATTACATCTATACTGATGGATAAAGAAAAAAATAGATGATAGGTTCAATATTCGGGTTAGTTTTATGCCAAATAAATCACTTTTAGCACTACAACAATTTATTTATATAGAAGTACTCAAAGAGGTGTAAAACAAAGTTTTTGGTCCTTACATTTTTCCCTCACTTTCGTGTGCATGTACACAAATCAAGCATGTTAAAGTAAAATATGCAGTAAATGAAAGAACAAGAAGACCTAAGATACAACATTTCGACAACACCTAATAATTCTCTGTGTTCTTGCAAAGTGGCATCCTCCATACTTGCACACAAAAAGCCATTAATTGTACTTGTAAAACAATGATAGTGGACCACAAACATATAATCATTATAAATTATATTTTCACTAAGAATTAAAGAAAATAGTGTGCAAAGTAAGGTGTAGTGTATGCCAAATGTCTATGATAGTATGGGGTTGTGATCAAGTTAGAACCCCAAAGTATATGCATAACATGAGGTATAAAGAGAAACCATCTTACAATACATATTGGTTAATTGTGAAATTGTGACCAAATTGGCCCCTATGACATGTACAAGCATGCATACATGTAATCTAAGATGAAATGGATTTATGATCATGTTACCCCATGATGCATGCAAGTGTAAACCATACAAATATGAGAATGCATTCATGATGGATAACATGAGGTATAAAGAGAAACCATCTTACAATACATATTGGTCAATTGTGAAATTGTTACCAAATTGGCCCCTATGACACGTACACGCATGAATCCATGTAATCTAAGATGAAATGGATTTATGACCATGTTACCCCCATGATGCATGCAAGTGTAAACCATACAAATATGAGAATGCATTCATGATGGATAAGGAAATCATGGAGTTATGATCAAGTTGGTCTTCAATCATGGAGTTGTGATCAAGTTGGTCTCCATGACATAGACAAGCATTTTTTTTTTTGGCTACATAAGAGAGGTGTATTTTATATTGATATTAAAAAAAATACATTTTTTTGGTTGCATTTCTGCAAAGACTGATATCCACCCATACCTTACCCATTTTTGTTCAGCCTAGCACAAGCTACGCAAAGCCCAAGCCAAGACCATATCCCTACATTACTTCCATTAGCCACTATATCCCAAGACCCCATAACATTCTAAGTAGCTTGCAGATGCTATGCAGAGCCTTGCCCCAAGCTGAAACTATACCCACGAAAACTTCAAAATTGCCACACAGGGCAAATATTTTCCTACAAGCATCTACATTAAAATGATCATTACAAAACCCAAAAAATTGCCAATGCCCAAAAACCCTATTTGATACTATTCCTTTGAAATTTCATGCAAGTACCTAATAAAGTCACCTATCCATATGAAATCCTGAACCGGCTCCATGTGAAGCATTTTCTTGAGGAAATTGACACCCTCTATTGCCCTTGCACGATGACTTAACAAATCAGCTCCTTTGATATCTAGGAGGAAGGGATAAAACTTCACAACCACACAAAGACCCATGAACAAGCCCATATCTTGCAGTCTCGGAATGCCAATCCCCAATTGAGCATCCCTTATAATATCTTTGACGCCCCCAACAAGTCTGGTTTAACCATCTTTCTCACAATCAACAGAATTTGAACCTTCAACAGTTGAAGATCCAACAAAGCATCCACAAACCACAAAGAGATGTTCATGTTTACTCGATAACGCTCCTTTGCCTCCAAGAATTCACGGCCCAACACTAATTTAATCACACTAAGAGACAAGAAATCATTTTCCAAAAAGACTGTCTTGAGCCTATGCTCTGTTACCTACCCCAAAAAGGCCATCTATTGATGGGAGACACCAACGTTATTGGGGTATCCATGACACCACTCGTGAAGCTCTATGTAGACATATAAATGACAAATTTAGACTCTAATGCCATCTTTAATAGCCTCGCCACACATGCCTGACTTGCTAATAATGTTCTCTCCCTTTGTTGACATACTCCCAAGCCAGACTCTTGTTCTTGCCATGACAACTTACCGAATGATGAGATTTACTCTCGTCCTTTTCGCATGAGTGATAGCTAGTTCATTAAATAAACCCTTAGTTGTCCTTAGCTTTTAACCCACCATGTGTTAGCTATTCACATAAACGTGGTTATGTGGCATTATCACTCTACTTTATAATGAAACGAATGTCAAATAAGCTATAATAATATTAAGTCAGATGCTATATCACGTGTGATCACATATAAGGTGGTGATCAATCCTTTTTTGAAACATTACTCCGCCACCTTGGTCCATGATTATCATAATTACCTATGATTGAGGATATTCGTCATGAGAGAGATCATGATAACTTTTGTGTTTTCGCCAAACATTTCAACAAGCCACACTATTTCCATCTATTTTATATCTAAGCCATTATGCACTCCAAACTTCTATTTTTATGATCTAGATTGCTAGATACTTTTTTTGCAACCCATCTGCCCCATTGTTTGCCAGCTTATCTGTCGCTTTGTTTGCTTCTTAGAAGGTTTTTCGAATCTTGTAAGCTTTTTTTGCAACCCATCTGCCCCATTGTTTTCCAGCTTATCTATCGCTTTGTTTGCTTCTTAGAAGGTTTTTTGAATCTTGTAATTGCTAAAGCTCTCAATCAATTCTCTTGCATTATACCATATAATCTTTGACTTTTGATCCCCATCTATGAGACAAAATCATTTGTGTTGCTTCAATATCCAAAATGTTGACCAGGCTTGGGTAGCCACCCCACAAGTCCTCCCAAAATAAAGTTGACCTTCCATCATGAATATCCCACGGGACATTTAATATGTGATTAATGAACAACATTCCATCATGAAGTTCCAGATTCTCGACCCCTTGGGCAAAGTAGAGGAAATTAAGATACTCTCTTTTTTGTCCCCATTTAAGTACTTGCACTGAAAGATTCTAGCCCATTTTGCTTCATCCTTTGTATGAATAGCCCAGATTAACTTTGCCCCAAGGGCTTTGTTTTGCTTTAATAGTTCCCTCAGGCCCATACCACCATTTTCTTTTGCTTTACATATTTAGCCGATAGGCTATATATAGTGTGAGCTTTCGGCCTAAACCTGTCTCACGCCGCCAAACAGCTCCTACATTGCTGATAAACCGCGAAGTAGTTTAGAGTTTCCGTCTCCGGTCAGATGAAATCAAATCTCCTGAATCATATCTGATTTCCTTGTGTCACGCGTGTAAGTAGATTACAAAATTTAATCCTCTACGTTAAATCTTACAGCTGTAAAATATTTAGAAATCGGCAGTAATAACATATCGTATCAAATCTGCAGCAGTAAAAAGTATAATATCGTATCAAATTTGAAAAATCGTATCAAATATTCTTAGATCTAATTTTCTTTCATTATAAATATATTGAAGCAACAGCAGTTGCAGGGAGATTGGTGTTTGTTCGTCTCATTTCTTAGACTTCTACTTTGACCGAGTTTCTTAAAATTTCTCTTGAATTGTTCAGTGAGTAATATCCATTGAGCTTGGTTTGTTCATTCGTTCGTTTGTTCAGCTGATTGTTTTGTGCCTCTTCGAGTAAATGGTGCTTTAACAATTGGATTCAATCCTTCATTCGATGCTATTGTTGTTTACCTGCCTGATGACCTTCTGTCTCTATGTATGTGTCTGCCTGATGACCTTTTGTCCCTATGTATGTCTCTGCTTTGTCAATGGTAGCATGTTTTCTGGGTATTTGGATGCATGAGTATCGTCACAGGTAATATTCACAAAATAGTCACAAATAGGCTCTGCAACAATATATTCAAGGAAAAGGTCCCTTTGTTTTCAAAATTTTATAAGTTAAAGCCAAAAATACAGGAGATAAGGATGGGATGTTTAGTATGATTTTTCTCTGCTATTATGATGCTAAGTAACTTTTGAAAGCTATAGGCAAAATAAACTGGATTTTACAGTTGCTTGCAGCAATCCACATTCATCAACAAATGACAATATCTAATTGGCACAAACATATGCAGAACTTTAAAAAATGAAGCTTTTGACTGAGGATATTGGAAGTAACAATATAAGCATGACAAATTGAAATTCTACTCCGGAGTATGAGATCTCAAATTTCAGCATTTCATTCAATTTTAATATAATGATACACAAAATCTCAAATCATAAGAAATTTCTTGCAGATCAAGATTGCGTGAACAACTCTTGATGAATATATGTTCCCTGATTCTAATGGTTCCAACAAATACACGACACAATCTTCTTCAGTTCCAGGCAGGGCACTGCTCTTGTCAAAGTGTTCCAATATCCCATTAATAAAATTTGAAGGAGTGATGCCCATACACTCCTTGTTCTCCTCCTGAAGGCATGTAAGCAAAGAGACTGTTGTAGAAGCACTTCTCCATCTGTAATCTACTCCTTTATATCACTCTCTAAAAAAATTAGGCATATAAAAATTCATACAACACAATGTTATACAAAGTAGAAAAAATAACAACAATTGGAAATCCATAGGGCCGAACTAAAGCTGTTGCAATTCAGGCAACGACAAATCATCAAGATGGTCCTCCGATGCGACACAACCAAAAAAAGTACGAACTCAATACAAACTCAAATTGTATATATTTCTATTCAATTTAATTCCTTCAAGCCACCCTACCATCCAGACATATGATTTCTGAAACGGAAGCCTGTGAATGCGAATTCTGCAACAAAGCCGATTCTCCCATTTCTACTTTCACCAGTAAACACTAAAAAACCACCAAACCCATAAAAAATCTTTTACCAGAAAACATTTATTAGAGGCTATCATCAATAAACATGACCTGCAATTTTCGCTAGAAAAAACTTACAGAAGTTCTTTTATATTGAACAAAGTCTACAGCTCACTACTTAAAAGTGGTGACATGGTGACTTGGTACCTGTAATGATACAAACTTGGCCATATTTCATGAGTTTCAAAATTCTTTGAATTCAAATTCTAGAAAATTCTGTGGAGAATGTGAAGTGGATTGCATGCTTGGTGTTTTTGCAGGCTATTGCATGGAGGTGATATTAGTACCACCAGGATTGGCTCCAACAGAGGGGTTACTAGGACTGGAAGGAATCCCTAAAGCAGAAGTCATGCCATACATGGGACCACCTGAATCAGATTGAAAAGCCCAAATCTGGGGATTCGAAGAATCACCACCCATAGTGCCAGGAGACGAGGATGAGGTTGTTGTAACAGGAAGCATCTAGATTGTGCCTGAGGCGTGGA
>VDFB02273798.1:0-72212 GCA_007258455.2 Sequoia sempervirens
CTATATATAGTGTGAGCTTTTGGCCTAAACCTGTCTCACGCCGCCAAACAGCTCCTACATTGCTGATAAACCGCGAAGTAGTTTAGAGTTTCCGTCTCCGGTCAGATGAAATCAAATCTCCTGAATCATATCTGATTTCCTTGTGTCACGCGTGTAAGTAGATTACAAATTTTAGTCCTCTACGTTAAATCTTACAGCTGTAAAATATTTAGAAATCGGCAGTAATAACATATCGTATCAAATCTGCAGCAGTAAAAAGTATAATATCGTATCAAATTTGAAAAATCGTTTCAAATATTCTTAGATCTAATTTTCTTTCATTATAAATATATTGAAGCAACAGCAGTTGCAGGGAGATTGGTGTTTGTTCGTCTCATTTTTTAGACTTCTACTTTGACCGAGTTTCTTAAAATTTCTCTTGATTTGTTCAGTGAGTAATATCCATTGAGCTTGGTTTGTTCATTCGTTCGTTTGTTCAGCTGATTGTTTTGTGCTTCTTCGATCGGTAAATGGTGCTTTAACAATTGGATTCAATCCTTCATTCGATGCTATTGTTGTTTACCTGCCTGATGACCTTCTGTCTCTATGTATGTGTCTGCCTGATGACCTTTTGTCCCTATGTATGTGTCTGCTTTGTCAATGGTAGCATGTTTTCTGGGTATTTGGATGCATGAGTATCGTCACAGGTAATATTCACAAAATAGTCACAAATAGGCTCTGCAACAATATATTCAAGGAAAAGGTCCCTTTGTTTTCAAAATTTTATAAGTTAAAGCCAAAAATACAGGAGATAAGGATGGGATGTTTAGTATGATTTTTCTCTGCTATTATGATGCTAAGTAACTTTTGAAAGCTATAGGCAAAATAAACTGGATTTTACAGTTGCTTGCAGCAATCCACATTCATCAACAAATGACGATATCTAATTGGCACAAACATATGCAGAACTTTAAAAAATGAAGCTTTTGACTGAGGATATTGGAAGTAACAATATAAGCATGACAAATTGAAATTCTACTCCGGAGTATGAGATCTCAAATTTCAGCATTTCATTCAATTTTAATATAATGATACACAAAATCTCAGATCATAAGAAATTTCTTGCAGATCAAGATTGCGCGAACAACTCTTTGATGAATATATGTTTCCTGATTCCAATGGTTCCAACAAATACAGGACACAATCTTCTTCAGTTCCAGGCAGGGCACTGCTCTTGTCAAAGTGTTCCAATATCCCATTAATAAAATTTGAAGGAGTGATGCCCATACACTCCTTGTTCTCCTCCCGAAGGCATGTAAGCAAAGAGACTGTTGTAGAAGCACTTCTCCATCTGTAATCTACTCCTTTATATCACTCTCTAAAAAAATTAGGCATATAAAAATTCATACGACACAATGTTATACAAAGTAGAAAAAATAACAACAATTGGAAATCCATAGGGCAAAAACAGGCCGAACTAAAGCTGTTGCAATTCAGGCAACGACAAATCATCAAGATGGTCCTCCGATGCGACACAACCAAAAAAAGTACAAACTCAATACAAACTCAAATTGTATATATTTCTATTCAATTTAATTCCTTCAAGCCACCCTACCATCCAGACATATGATTTCTGAAACGGAAGCCTGTGAATGCGAATTCTGCAACAAAGCCGATTCTCCCATTTCTACTTTCACCAGCAAACACTAAAAAACCACCAAACCCATAAAAAATCTTTCACCAGAAAACATTTATTAGAGGCTATCATCAGTAAACATGACCTGCAATTTTCGCTAGAAAAAACTTACAGAAGTTCTTTTATATTGAACAAAGTCTACAGCTCACTACTTAAAAGTGGTGACATGGTGACTTGGTACCTGTAATGATACAAACTTGGCCATATTTCATGAGTTTCAAAATTCTTTGAATTCAGATTCTAGAAAATTCTGTGGAGAATGTGAAGTGGATTGCATGCTTGGTGTTTTTGCAGGCTATTGCATGGAGGTGATATTAGTACCACCAGGATTGGCTCCAACAGAGGGGTTACTAGGACCATAAGGAATCCCTGAAGCAGAAGTCATGCCATACATGGGACCACCTGAATCAGATTGAAAAGCCCAAATCTGGGGATTCGAAGAATCACCACCCATAGTGCCAGGAGACGAGGATGAGGTTGCTGTAACAGGAAGCATCTAGATTGTGCCTGAGGCGTGGATGCAAGCATGCATGCAAAATGTTGAAGGACAGAAAAGACATGTGAACTGCTTTACAAATGCCACTAAAAACATTAGCCCCATAACCAAGCACCTGCTCTGACAATCTGCAAAGGGAAATCGATTTCTACGCTTCTCCTGCCTAGGAATTCCCGCAGAGTCTCTGACAATCTGCAGTGCTAATCGGATAGTGCCAAAAAAATTATTGAATATTTGAGGTAAAAAGTGTACCCCACAACTAGCCCGTTGTGCTCAACGTGCCGAATGAATAAATTGTTACTGTTTTTTTTTAGCCCCAATTTAAAACATACTATAACTTCAAATAATGGTATACCCAAATCTCTGAGAAGACCATCGTTTTGGTAGCTAACATGGAGACTCCTAGTAATATTGGTCTACAGATTGGTCTACTATAGAATTCCCGGCGTTTTGATGGTTATCTCTCTGTGTCTGATTTAGGAATAATACAGATTTGATCTACTAATAATATTGAACTCTGGTAATGTTGTGCTATTAGGCACCAATAACATCTCACAGATACATTGTTGCCTACCATGAAGTTTTGGAAAGAAATGAATCGAGCCCCAGAACAAACAGTCTTTTTAGTAAACTATAAAAACGGTGTTCCATACAAGAATGTACTACACATATTGGTTTACACCTGACCGGGGACGGTTACCTACTATCCTTTATGTGGATTGATAATAGTGGATTGGTCGCAACTGTATGCGAGTCTTCCACCCCACAGACAACCGCGCAGTTATGTTCGGCTGAGTCCATTAATATTTATGACCAATAATGAAACTCCCCAATATAGCCAAACAATCGACACTACTAGGATGTAAAACTGCTTCTCTCAATAATCACGCCTGCACCTCTCCTCTTGTCTCTAATTCTAATCCTCTTTGTAAATTGCTACTTCTTCTGAGAGACAGTCCTCCTCCATTACATTCTCTGATTCCAATTTGCAGCAGTTGCTATTGGCCCACAGTAAAAAAAATTAATATTTTCTCTACAAATTTCAATCTAGTCTCATCAACAACCATGCATATACTTTTCTTATCAGAGAATCAGAGAACATAGTTTAAATTGTTGCAGCAGTTTTCTTATATTTTCTAAGATTAGTCCACAAAGTTCAATTGTGACACATTAAGAGGGAAGATTGCAAAGAGGTGGAAATGAGTTGGTATCACTTATGTACAACACATTTTGTTGTAACTATTTTTTCCTTAAACATGTATCTAGTTTATTTAAGAATTCTTTTCCTTCACTGTTAGCAAAATCAATGTTTATAGTTCATTCTTATACAAGGTTATAGTCTTATTTTTATGGAGTCTTATCTACATCTAAATCCACTAGGCGATGTGTATGTTTAAAATTTGTAGTCTTACTTGAAAAAAATTTAGGTCCAAAAGATTGGACATTAAAATTTTCAACATGGATGCAATTGTAAGAATACTACCATTCAAGAAAAAGCCACCACACTATGTCCATAATGGTGGAAGGGAAGAAGATTCATCGGTATGGGGTAGGTGGGGAGTTGAGCAGTTTCAATGCAAATAGTGGCATTATTTTGGAACTTGTATTTGGCATAAGATCAAGGGTTAATGTACTCGGTAAGTTGGTCATGCCCAAGTTCCAAAAAGACATCCATTGCAATCTTGTATTGGATTCAAACACATTGAAGACCATAAGGTCACTACAAAAAGCTTGTCAATGGATATGCTCACTGATCCGTAATCATTGGAACAAAACATAGTAGTCTAATGCATCATTCTTTAAATATTTTCTTATACAAAAAATGAAACGTACAAATAATGTATCTTCTATATACAAATTGAATTGTGCTCTCTAACATATAAACATAAATATTTTTCTATCGGCGTGACCCTTGCACCCTTTCTGGTGCAAGTGCTAGTTTAAACAATACAAAGGCTGGTATCTCCAAAATCCTATGATTCTAAAACTGGTGAAATAGCATATGATCTCCAAACTTGTAACTTAAAACATTGGAACCTTCAAAATTGTGGAACCCTTCAGAACTGTGAAGCCCTTCCTTTGAAGCAAAGAGCAATATTTATAACAAGCCTCCGCTTGGCAAGCAGCAACCGAAAAGATTCAAAATTCGAGCAATGATGTCGAGTAAATGATTTCCCTTGGCCATTGTAACAAAAAAGATTTGAGACACAACATTTGGTCTCCCTCCATTCAAGTGCATCCCCTGCGAATGATGGCAATGGTCCAACAAAGTCTCATGCAGACAAGCGTCGCCCTTTAGGATAGGAGTTAGAAAACGTGGCAGCATTCGCAGCTCATAGTTTGCCTCATCCCCTACATTGAAGAAGTGTGCACTGAAGAGATGTGGCAACATTTCGCTACCCGCAGTTGATATTTCCTTCCTTCCTTGAAAGCTTGCGCAGAGAGGACATGTAGCAAAAATGTTTATTGTAGATGTGGCTTGAGGGGACCACTAAATCCTTATACGAATGGGAGCTACATGGCATGTGAACGGGGGCCGATGAGGAAGCGATCAAAAGAACCTGCGGTGACGATACGTGGGAGCATTTTGGGGGCTGATAGAAGAGCAAGGAGAAAATTCCTTCGAAGTGCGATGAGCAGACATGTGGTGAAGCTGTGGTGACAACCAAAAGGGGCCCGATGAAATTCGTTGAAGGCATGGGCTGACACTTTAGCCAAAAATCAAACCCGAAGGGAGTATGGTGAATTTCGAATTCACAGGTTTCTCATAGGCCATAGACCTTCTTATAAGTATGCTATAGGTTGGTTACATATTGTTTATAGGTTGCTACAATATTGGGTTTTGGCACCAAAGGCTTAAAAACCTCTTGAAGGTTAAGTTTTGATTCATTGTAGGTGTTTGGGTTAACATTCTTCATTGAAATTGTTACTAGGAATTTTATTGTTTTAAAAAATTGAAAGTTGTTTGGGGTTGAAGATTGAAAAGTGGCAACCTGGTTTCCATTGGTGGTTGAATATTATTTTTCTCTTTTGTTTTGATGTAACAACCCATCCTAAATTATTACTTAATTAACATTATTGTATTTGGCACATGAATATATTTCAAATTTTAAAAGCCATAACTAGTGGCTAAATTCAATCATAGCTACACGCGTCCATTTAAAATGAGGCAATGATTCATATATTCACTTTAAAAGTCAAATTACAATATCAGGTTTGACTTGGCTCCTAAGGCCACAAAGTCATTACATTGTACACTTTACATCAAATACATGAATGTAGTACTTCAAGTTACATCTTAGCCTAAATAGTCTTGTGAACAACTAAGGTTCTTCTTTGACGCTCGCCTCTAATGGTGGACAAGAACATGGTTGAAGCACTTTATTGCCCAATCACGAAGCTTACACTTCCTCAAAATTCTTCTGACTTGAAGAATGCCCAACCATGCATGAAAAGTTTAGCAAGAGAACAATCTACAAGGTGGACTTTGGTGCATGCCCATACATCAACATGCAATTTCTATCTACAATTTAGAAGAGAAAATGCAAGATCTATGCTAAGAATGATAGAGAGTGAAATGATAAGAGTTCATACATACAAAATGAACTATATTGCTTGGCCAAGCATAATAAATGTGTTGCAACAACAACAAATAATAGGTTTTGGTAAAGAAAACATATGCTTTTTGAACTCCATTTCGACACCCATCCCAGAAGGTAACTTTCTACTATACAACATCTCATAACAGCTATCTACCCTCTAGCAACTTCTACCCTGAGGTGCTCTAGTCAACTAAGGTATCACTGTTCTGTTTAAGCATTAGAATATTCTTTCGCATATGTCTTCAAAAGAAGCATCAAATTACTATTTACTCTCTAAACAAAAATCAGATTTATGATCCAATAGAGTAATTCAACAATTGGTCATATCATTCTTGTGACTATTGTATACTTTTCATCATAAGAATTTTCCATTTAAAAATGAACTAAGAACAAAAGAAGGTATGTCACAAGTATGTGTATGTACATAGATCAAGTCTATGTGCATACACATATATGTGCCTACTTAAGTTTTAGAATTTATGCATACATTATGAAATAATCATTAATTCATATTGCAATTATTAAATAATAATATTCCATTTGATGATTCTTTTGTTACAAATAAAGAATTAGAACAAGTCTATGTTAATAGTTTCACACATATTGTTGTTCCTTTTGCATTCTCACAAACTATGTTACTCTAACATTGTTGTTTACATATGAACATTCATCGTTTAAACAAAACCAACACTGTTTCCTACTAAATAGTTATAAGACAAGTTGTTTCTTAAAGAATGTTCATTGTTTAAAACTATTTAATACTGTTCCAGCTAAACAATTTAATGAGCAAGACTGTTTTTAGCTACAAGAATAACTTAACAACAAAACAGTGTCGTTTGCAATGGATTATTCACTATTTTCATCAATACAATACCGTTTCAAACTAAACAGTTACATTCAATGACAAAAAATATCGTTTTCCAATAGAACATACATTGTTTGTAGCTACTTAGTGTTGTTATCAAGCCGTTTACATGCTACATGATAATCATTACAATTTAAGGTTCACTGTTTTGAATAGAATGGGTTTTTCCATAATGAACATAAAATGAACATTTCTATTTGCTAGTAACAATATTGTCTAGAACTTCTCATTAATCAATTTTCAAGCAATAAAAAAAAAAGATTTATCTAACAAATCAACTAGCCCAGAGTCATACATGGAAGCAAATTGCACAATATTCAGGTCTTTGAACACTTCCATTACAAAAATTCATGGTGCAACTTTTTATAAATAAAATGAATCTAAGATCGACATGATCGTCGAGGTAAAACTTAAACAAGTATTTCAGTCAATAGACAAACATAGAAGTTCCGAGTTCTAAGCAGAACTCATGCCTTCTCAAGTTTCAAACAAACATTCATAGGTCACTTTGAATCAACCATTCATATTATTCTGGTGCATTTCTTTCTTAGCAAAAAAATCATATACATATTTGACCTTAAAGATATGCTGGTTTCACTACTCATAATCAACATGCATGAATCTTAGTTACAAGGGAACAACCCTTCGATCTTATAGATTGAACCCTACTTGGGTTTTTTGAATTTAAACAAGGATTTCACCACCTTTCCCACTGGAATATGGTGGCATTATAGTACATAAAATACAATCTTGAGCATTTGTTTTCGCTGCTTATTATCGGCCCAATCGATAAAGAGAATATGATATGTATATGAAAACAAGACATAGGGTTTGATACCCTTTCCATGGGATCAATAGTTGATCCTCAATAAATTTAACCATCATAAAAATACAGTTGAATCAGAATAGGAATTTTGAATAGCCATTGAATGGATAGCACAAAAGTGTGAAGTTAAGGAACAGTCACATCTTAGTAACTCTAAGCCTCGACCTAGCTATGAGAGCTAGCTGCTAAGGCTTCTAAATGAAACTCATGCAATACTGGCCGCAAGTTGGACGACCCAAAACAATGATCGACACCCACATTACTCGACACAAGTCCATGGTTATTCAACATGAATACACATTTTACAATTTAAATGATGCAATCGACAAAATGGAAGAATACCATTCAAACAACGAGGAAAAATGATAAAAAGAAAATCGAGTTTTCTTTCTAAACTAATCAGTTTACCTAATAAATTGAGCTTTTGTGAGATTGCCTCTAATTTTTCCCTCACCCACAAGCTCTTCTCTGCTTTTTCCTTCGAACCAATAACTTTCTTCGTTGTGCTTTTTCACCACAGTGTTGTGAATTCAAAAATTAAAACAACATTATTATTTTGCATATTACTAGGCAATGGCATAATTTCCTTGCCGTTGACCACTACTTGTTTGAATATTGCCATTAATCTTGTGGCAGACCACGTACTTCGTGGGATTCTTTCATGATGTTATTCGATTTCAATAGTTTGATTTTAGAATATTATCAATTATCGATTTAAATTTCGATGAGAATATATACATATATTCACATTTATTTACATACATGTATATGTATATACATTCATGTGTAAATTGTTTATTTGGGAGAGCTTATAAGTTCCATATGCTATCTTTTAAATTAAGGAACTTTAATTTCATCTCGAGCATCCATATATATAAACTAAAATAATTTCTTTTCACTTAATTTTCACATAATGAAATCTCTTATCCTTTTTTAATCATTCTTTACAATACTTAATTTCGTTTTCTTCAAAACACGGAGTTTGAGTAGACAATTTAATCTACAAGCCATTCATTTTCAATCACTGAAACAATTCAAGTCATGAAATTACGTTCTATATATGCAAAATAGTTCAAGTGCAAGTCATCATGCCATTTGTGGTGTGTGCACCCAAATTCCAACTAGCTTATTGTTCGATCTGGCTAAACTATTCTATTTCATCTGTGTTCCTGTCCTTCAATCCTATGACCCTAGAACTGCACACACTTGCACTTAAAAATTTATCAGTAACGTTCAATTCTTAATAACATATAAGATAATTTCCAAAAATTTGCAAAGTCAATATCAGTCAACTTCTTTCATTCAATTTTTGAAAATCCAAAATTTCCATTTAATATATATTGAATTTACCATATGATAATAAATATGCAATAAATTGGGTTATGACATTTGATGTAGTGGTAGAGATAATTGGAATTCCTTGTCAAGAAACATCATTTCCATTTTGGTAGTTGATTTACTTCTTTAAATGTCAAATTTTAAACTTTTCTTGGTCTAGTGGTTTTTAGGACAATAAAACTATTTTCTTTGGTAGTCATTTATTCTTCCTTGTGATATGTATTTCCCTTCCTTGGAACTTGATGACTAATCAGAATTTATTTTATAATAATTTTTGGTTGACACTAACAAAGATGTAATAGAAGGAACCATTTTAACTTCCCATGTGGGTGTTGGTGATTGTTCATCTTTCTTGAGTGGACTCCATTTCAACTCTTGGCATTGGTGATAATTATTATTAATGATGTGGTGACATGGTTTCATGGTTTAGATTGCTACAACCATCCATCTTCAAGCATGAATGCTTCTTGGGAAAACAAAGTGTTTCTTTTAATTAAAGGTAGAGAGGTTGAGTTAGATCCCCCAAGTTGAGACATAATAGAGGAGATAAATTCTTTGGGAAAAAAGAGGACATATAGAGGATCTGGAAAGAGTTAACCCTACATTGAAAGAGATGAAACATGGGATAGATAGAGCAGATTCGCTAAGTAGAGAGGAGTATAGGAAAGCAATGAATTAGCTTGGTATTGATTCCTCTAGAACATAGAATAGCCCTTTGGTTTTCTTAAGAACTATGTAATTTGAAGGCTGATATGAGCATATTTTTAAGCCTATTACATGTATATTTTGTAATTTAATGAAAGTTATGTTGTTTTTCCTTCTATATGGTGTGCACATTTATTGAAAAAGTGTTAGGATTATAGGCTTAGGTTACCCTTCATTAGCTCTCCTTGCCTATACTACATCAATTTGTTTTAGAGAAAGGCTTTCTTAGTTGTGTGGTGTCTAGTGAGGCTCTAGAAAATTTGTTGCAAGTGTGAAAGGAATCTTGCAATTGGGTGATCCCACAATAGTGTGTCCCACTTTTTGGCCTAAATAGGATGCTCAAATTTAATATTTTTCAAGATTTCAATTTGTATCAATAATAGGGAATAAATTATTAAGAATGTAAGGGTAATGCAAATTATCCTACTAAGACATATAAGAAAATATAACAAAGGATTGAGCACCTCTTGATTATTCTAGGGGAGCTCATATTCATGAACTAGACAATATTATAAAAAAAATCTATTTCTTGATAATCTCCAAAATCATAGTGTATTCTTGTGATGGTTTTGATAATTTGTAAGGAATAGCAAGGTTGATTGAGATAATTTGTTATATAGTGCACTACCTAGTGACTTGGATAAAATCTTAAAATGTTGTCCTAAGAATAGAGAATAAATGTATACACTTCCAAAGCATCATTGGAAATAATTAATATATCTTATGAGGAATATGTCGTGTCATCATTTCGTTTACAAAATAATATACCAGATTAGAAGGATTGATTTGGCTTACTATTTTCTCACTCCTTGGTAATGGTTGGTGAGTTCTTGAAGATGATGATGATGGAATTTTATGGGTTATTAATTCTTTTATGTACGTAGAATCCTCCTTATTAGATTCATCACTTCCCTATGATACATATTGTGCTAGTGTTATATCTTACTCATCAAGCATCTATCCATAGATATTAACATTTTAAGGAGTTCATTTTTCCTTTCAATTTCATCTTTAATGATGCAGAGAGCTTTAGGTTAGTTTGGATCAATCATTTCTATTTTTCTCTCAACTAGGAAAATATGTAAGCATGCATCCCTCATTATCTTCTTCTATATATCACTTTTATAATTCATAATCAAATATTTTGATTCATCATACTTCTAGTCTATCTATAATTTGTTTTATGCCCTTAATTTATCAATGAATTTCTGAGTGTCATAGGGTCTCCATGTGTTAAAATATACTCCCATATTATCTATGTATGAAATGAATTTAAATGTATCATTTCATAGGAGAAATCTACAAATTCTATGTTGGAAAGAAGAAAGACACACTTTTGAGAATCCTTAAATGAAATTTGTCATCTAAGTGTATTTGTCATCTAATCTTCCTGGTTATGCCTCATTATTCCTTCAAGTTCCATCTCTAATGGTTTAATAAGCACATAACCTCGTTTGCTAACCTAGGTCTACTCTCCCAATTTTTCAATCAAGTACTGAAAAAATAGGTCTCAAAAATATAATATGATGAATATGGATAATGCATATACATATGAATATACCATTAATACATATTGATATAATTTTTCTTCTATAGAGATTTAGAGGTAGATATTTTATATTTCCTTAGCTTGTCATCTCATTCTCCCACTGGGATAGGTAAGAAAATATAACAAATACCTAGTACTTCTTGAATGTTGTAGGGGAACTCATATTCACTTGAAAATATCGTTATAAACTTCTATTTCTAAACAATCTCCAAAATCATAGTGTATTATTGTGAGGGTTTTAATTATCTACACAGAAAACTAAAAGATTGTTTGAGACATATTTTTATTAGTGCATTGCCTATTGACTTGGTTAAAAGATCTTGAAATGTGTCTTGAAAATAGGTATAAACTTATTTGTCTCTAAAGATTCATTAGAATCAACTAGAAGATCCTATGGGAAAACATGATCCTAAATTATTTCAATTACAAAATAATCTACCAAATAAGAATGGTTGACTTTGATTCCTTTTCTTTCTCCTTAGTAGTGGTTGATGAGCTATTACTGATGATGGTGATGACATTCTATGGGTTTCTAATTCTATTAACTAGATAGAATCCTAATTATTAAATTCATTAACTCTCTATGCTAAACCTTGTGATAGTTTTGGATCTTGCTCATCAAGAATCTATCCCTAGATTTCAACATTTTTATTAGTACATTCATGTTTTCAACCTTGTCTTTAATGAAGATGAGATCTTTAGATAGTTTGAATTAATTATTTCTCTTTTCATCTTATCATAGATAATATGCAACCATGTATCCCGCATTTTCTTCTCTATAACACTTTTTCAGCTCTTGATTGAAAATATTTTGACTCACCATACTTGTGGACTATCCTTGATCTAATTTTGTTCTTAATTTATAAATGGATTATTAGAGTCATAGGGTCTTTATGTATTAAAATGCATTCCCATATTATTTGTGTATGAAATCAACTTAATGTATCTTTTTCTAGGAGAAAAATCTCCAACTTCTATGGTGGAAGGAAGGAAGTCATGCTTTTGAGGATCCTTAAAATGAAATTTATCATTTGGGTGCATTTGTTTGATTAATTCTAAGACGATAGTCCTAAATAGTACTATTTAAGTCATTTATTTTGGCTATAGCCCATACATATTAATCAAATTATATATTAAAAAAAAAAATCCTAGTTATGCCTCATTGTTCTTTAGGTATCATCTCTAAAGGTTTAATAAAGTGCATTACCTCTTTTGCTAACCTAGGTCTAGTCTCTCCTAATTTCTTTAACAAATTATTAACAAAATAGGTCACAAAAATATAAAATGATGATTATGGATGATGCTTATCCATATGGATAAACCACAACTACATTGGTTCAACTTGTATTCTAGGGAGATTCAAACATATTTATTTAATATTTCCCTAGCTTTTCACCCCATTCTCTCACCAATAAATGTAATAAAATATAATAAAGGATTGAATATGTAGACACCTAAAATATGACCTTACCCAACCACACCTCATTTTAGCCTATCTTAAGCCATTAAATAAATAAATATCTATTTTTTTTTATGAATAGGTAGCTATCTAAATTATTAATAAAGATAAAGTTACATATTCACAAAAAAAGGGTGGGTGGTAAGAAGGCACACCCTGAGAGTCACATGGGCAGAGCCCAAAAAACTAAAAAACTAGAATCACTTGGGCCTATCCCATAAATCCATAAACATTACAAATATATAAAATAAAAGGCCATCAAGTGGCCAGAGCAATGCCAACAGAGCTAGGAGGGTCTTAGTCATCCATTATTTTCCCCCATACATCAACGAGGTCTGGAGTGACGTCAGGAGGACCCCAACCATCATCAACTTCTTTTTCCTTCTCTTTATCTTCCTCGTACTGGGGCAAGATTGCAAGCACCAATCGCGGAAAACATTTACTAGAGTCTGGCCAACCAGAAACACTACTAGGAGTAGTATTGGAGGGCCACCCAGAACTGCCACTGCTGCTCCCCGCAAGTCCTCTAGAGGGCCACCCTTGGATAGCCCATAGAGGAGGAGAACAAGACCGCAGAGGAGCATGAGAACCATGCCGAAGAGGAGACTAAGAGCGGGGGTGAGTAAAGCCACTCCGTTGCCGCCTCCAAGAGGGCAATTGACTGTGAGAGGAGGTGGACGAAGCGGGCACCTGAGCCACAATACATGAGGCATTGTCCCAATGATCCAGAAGCACCTGAAGGTGAGCCACCTCCAGTGCAACTTTGTTTCCTTGAAATTGTATCGACAAAAGCACGGTAGAGCAAATAATAGCTTTAGAATACAAAGAAACATTTTTATCCATTTGAGTGTGAGCAAATATGCATAAATTTCTATCTTCCTAGATATTGAAGTGGATTTCCACCCTGAAAGTCTGCCAAAGTTGGGTATACTTAGTAGGAAGTCTGGGCGAATCTCCTAGTAGAACCATATGCCAAGAGAAGGGATCTAGTCTGAAAGGCCAAAGAAGTCATGAATCCAATTCCAATACTGCTAAGCTCTGGTGCAAAACTAGAAGAGATGCTTAAAAGACTCAACTTTCCCACAAAAAGGGCACCGAGGGTCCTGAACCCCCAAGTGAAGAAGCCGAGACCCCATAGGCAAGCCTTGGAAAAGAATACACCAAGCAAAGTGAGAAATTTTCAACTCAACACTTGCAGACCAAGTGGTAGAGAATATTTTTTGGCAAACATGAGCGAAGGATTGCGGAAGCCACCGTTAGTTTAGAGTTTGAATCATAGGAAAATGCAGTGAAAGCCACATATAACCAAGCCTAGGCTTGTAATTCCTGAAAGGGGTGTTTGGGTACCACTTCCAATCCTTCCACCAAGGCTTGGACCCACAAATTCCCACTTTATGAAGCATATTGGTAGGAATATCATTCACTAGACCATCATAAGTATCACAGTCCCAGTTATGGAGACTTTAATACAAAAATCTTCCCATGGCATAATGCGCATTGTGGGTCTGTGGAACACATGCTGCAAAGTTTGAATTCCTTTCTTGTGGAACCTTAACACCTTAAGCCAAGGTGATTTGGCCAACGACTGACCATTACTAGAACAAAGGGATGACCGCCAAATGTTCTGCTGGTTGAATGAAAGCCCATCTCAGAAGCTAGAGCCAGCCCAGTAGAGCCAAGACTTAACCGCTTCTTAGGCTCTCCAAATGCTCTTAGCCACGAAAGTTCCCACAATTTGAACTGGTTCCTTCATAACCGAAAGGGTTTGAAAGCTAATCCCCTTTCAGGCGGATTTATGAATAGGGAATCCAGATTGGATGCAATGTTGGAGGAGAATTTTTCAAGCTTCATCTCCAGTAAGGGCTCTAATAATCTATCTCACACATAAGGAAGTCCCTTGTCTCTGAGTGGAGATCATCTCAAGACCTTTAGAGTCTCTGGGTAAGCAACAAAACTCCCAAATGACGTGACGAAACCCTCTAGAAGTCTTCACAAAGGCCCAAAGAAAGTCTCAAAGAAAGATTTCGAGCTTGGCATAGGCGGCCTTAGAAGGAGCTCAACAAGAGTAATAATCATGCGCAACAACCAAAATATTGGAAGAAACTTGAAATTTCCCTGTTAGAGAAAGAGGCTTGGTAATCCAATAGGCCAACTTTTGCTTAATCTTGGAGAGAAAAACTTGCCACAACTCAGCTGGAGAAACCTACAAGGTGAAGGGAATGCCCAAACACTGAAAGATTTCCCTTGGCCCAATCCATTTCTAACTATACAGTTGAAACCAGTGAGGAGTATGCATAATAGATTCCTTGTAGCAAAGAGTTTTATGTCATTGAATGGTGAAACTAGACACAAGATAAAGAATGTGAAGGCATTCAAGAGCCACCTTAATATTATTCTCTTCCTCCAAAAGGGTGAGGAAAGAGTCATTAGCAAAATGGCCATTAACAAGTTGAGCCTGGGAGTTAGGCAGGGCAATGCCTCTAACATGCTATTGAGAAACCGCATTGGCCAGTAAATAGCCAAATCCTTCGACAACAAGCACGTAAAGAGAAGGAGCAAGCAAACATCCTTGCTAAATAGAGCAGAAAAGACCAAAAGCAGAAGATTGGCGACCTTTAATGGTAATACAAGTAGAGGCATTTGAGAAAAGCATTTAGACAACCTGAATGAAGTTAAGCCCAAACCCAAAGACTTTCAACATGGCAAGAATGAAAGGCCACTCAATGCGGTCATAGGCTTTAGCAAAATCAATTTTGAGAAAAATGGCTTTCTGGCTCAAACACTTGGCCCACTCCACACCTTCCCACACAACAATAATGTTGTCCAAAATGAATTTGTATTTAATGAAACCAATTTACTTCGAGTGCACAATCTGAGACAAAAGATGGCGAATCTTCATAGCCAAAGCTTTAGCAATGATTTTGTAAGAGACATTGAGGAGTGTGATAGGCTGCCAATTGCAGATGTCCTTGGGATCTCCAGGCTTAGGTATGAATTTAATGTTTCCTTTATTAATTATATTACCTAGAGTTTTGGAATGAAAAGCCTCAAGATAGACTTTATGTAAGTCTTGCCCAACACAATCCTAGAGGCCCTTCTAAAATTCACAAGGGAAGCCATCAACACCTGAGGCCTTGTCATCCGCCATGGTATGAACGACTTCTTTCAAGTCTTTAATAGTGAGCAATTGCTCGCAAAAAACTTTTTGGGCTGAAGATAACGTATTTGACACAACAATAAGGAAATCCTGAAGGGCTCTTTGACGCTCTAACGTGTAATCCTAGGTAGTGAAAAATTGTTCATAATACCTAACAAAGGCCTGAAGAATATCAAGAAACTCAGAAAGCACCTAGATTCCATCTTTGATCTTTTTTATTCTTGGGGAAGAGTGCCTGGTATGCAAGGCCAAAAAAATTTCCTTTGAGGCATGGTCACCAATTTTTAACTAGTGTAATATGGCTTTAATTTGTGCACATCTAGCATCATAATTATCTGCAACTTGTTCTTTTGTGCCTTAACTCCACCACCCTGATTTTCAATGATGGGGAGAAAGGGTTGGTCGTTAGAGCCTCGGTAGCTGAGCACAGGTTGACAATGATAGCCTCATAAGACCAGCAACGAATTATGGCCAACTGGCACCCATAAATGTGAAGAAACCTAGCCGTGTGAGTGATAGCATCATTACACAAATTAATCCAACCTTTATTATGTGGCGGCCTACACTCCAAGTTCCAGACCCTGCAAATGTGGGCCAACGTGGGCTGATTTGAAAGCAGACATGTTAAAAAAGAATTGCATCTTACAGGCTTGAGGCTGTTTTGTTTCCCATTCAATGCGAAAAAGAAATGGGGAAATGATCTAACAAAGTCAGATCAACTAATGAATTAACTGAGAGCGAAGAGTTGTTAAAAGAGAAGAAATATTGAGTTGAGATCATGGCATGATCAAGGTGCTTAAATATCCCATTAGAGCTAGCTCAGTAATTACACCAAGTGTGCCAGAGGGAATGAGAATGGTGGCGACCAATATTGGGATTAAAGAGTCCCAATTCATTACACATGTAAAACCACACCTCCCATTCGCCAGCTACCCATCTGAAAGGAAAAGTGCCATCTTTATCATAAGCCATCTCAAGCATACTGAAATCCCCACACAATAACCAAATAGAAAATGGCAATGAATCAACAATTCAATGCCAAAGCACAAAGTGTTCAACATCATTAGAAGCATAAACATTAATAATACCAAAGGAATAAATATCAATGTTGAGAAGGATCTGGATGAGCCGATGTATGGGTTTAGACTCGTGGTCAACCACACAATCATGCCATCGTCGGGAAAAAAGGGTGACATCTCTATTACAACCAACTTCATGATTGGTACAAAACATTTGATTGGGTGGCCAAATAGAGCGACAAGCCAAAGTAAGCAAAAAACCAATAATTTTAACTTCTTGGAGACAACACTTCAATACCAGGGTATTTCTACAAAGTATTCGTAACAAAATACTTTTTGGAGAGGTCTGTTAGACCTCGAACATTCCATGAGAGGAAATTCATGAGTGAAAATCCTCCATATCGTTAGAGTTCAACTTCTCTTCATTCCGAGTAGAGAAACAATTTTGCAAAAACTTTGGCAAAATTGACCCAATTTGAATATTCAGAGAAGAAAATCTATGTTTCTCCTACACAAATTCACCTTCTTCTAATGGCTGAGAAGGACTGCAAGACCTCCTTTGAGCTCCCAACATGGGAGAAGCAATCGACTGCGCAATCATAACGACAACACACTGAGGCATAGCCTACGGCCTAGGCCGTGCTGGAATATTATCAGCCTCAACTAGAGCCTCTTTCCCCTTTTCCAAAAGGTTTGAAACATTTTTAGCTAGCTTAGGGACTTTGGAAGCCATCCCAAAGCCACTAGACATTGTTTTACGATTCGTGACCATGGTCCATTTTTCGTCAAGTTTGGCAACAAAATTATCCGCTTGACAAGGCTTTTAAAACTCCCATAGTAGAGGAGTATGAGGCACTGCCAAAGGGCATTCCTTGATCTTGTGGTTTACGAACTAACATCTATAACACATGTTAGGAAAATTAAAATAAGTGACCTTTTGGGTATGCCAAAGAGCTCCAATTTGAATGTCAATGGAGTCCTTCAAATCTTGTGAAAGGTCCACTTCGACATACACTCATTTCTGGGGTCGAGTTTGGAAAAACCTATCTAGCTCAATACAAATGACCTTCCCCAAAGAAGACGCAATATGACTCAGAAAAGGCACACAAGGCAAAGGAAAACCTAGAAACTCAATCCAAGCTGGGACCCGCAACTTGGTGTCATTTGAGATAGTGAAGTCTCGGGTTCACAACTGGGAAACCAACAAAGAAGACCTGGCATAACAGGGACTATGATTCAGGATTGCCTGAACATGACTGACCTCCACAAAGCAGAACAAAAAATCCCTTGGTTAGATTTTGGACCATATCAAGGCGAACCCCATGAGGGACCTAGGCCTTGTTGACCCATTCTTTAAGCACACTTTTAGGGGGAGTCCTCCCAACAAAATACCCAACAAGGGTATGTTGCTCAAGCCATTGACGAGTAGAATCAAAATCAAGCAAAGGTAAAACCACATCAGCTAGGGAGTCAAAAGACTTACCCCGTGAAACACTTTCAGAACAAATTTTTGGGGTCGTTTGTTCAGAAGAGGAGCCATTGAGTAGAGTCGTCGAACCGCCAACACTAGCATGAACTATTGGGTTAGAACCGATTGACGGCATATTAAAGCAAAAGAAAATAGTAAATTGGGTCATACACATAAGAAAAGAGAAAAATCCTACACAAAGAGTGCAGTATGACACAAGAGGGGCCAAGAATGACCCTAGACACAAGAAAACCCTAGTAGAGCTCATACACTCACCAACCTATAGATCAATTTCTTCATCCTTAAATATCTATTATTTATTTAATTATTCCCATCCTTTCTAGCTTTATCCTCATCTTTTAATTACATAAATATTTACTATTCATTCAATTATTATCCCTTCATTATGATCCCATTAATTAAATAAATATTTTATTTATTTAATTAATTCCCCTTTATCCTCTATTCTTGTCCATCTAATCCTAGTCCTTCATCTTGTTCACATGGATCATAATCTAAAATTTTCCTCATGTGACAAATGTCCCCTTTACATGTCTAACTAACTCCTTGTCTAGATTCATTGAACCTGGACAACTATCCAAAATTCAAACTATCTTTTCATCTTATCCACTTATCTCATTAAACCTCTCAATCCTAGCCATTGCCATAAGGATTTTTGTCCTTATCCTAAACCTACATTATATCCATCATGTAACAATTGTCATATGATTGCATCCTTGATCCAAACCCCAATCCTCCTTCAATCTTGGCCATCCATCATCAATCATTCCTAGCCATTTATTTTGCCTCTTCAAGACTATATCTAGAGGCTCTCATCCTTCACTTTCATTTGTAGAATCTATTGTCATGCTTATATGCTATCATTTTGATCATATCAAGTCTATCAAGCTTATCATTATTATTATTAAATCATATCAAGGTTATGCTAGAGCATTGAGCAATCCACATATCAGCATCAAAGAGCATATCAAATGGAATAAGAGTGCACTCCATTTTTCGCTTATCAAGGAGAGAAGCAAAGATTCAACGTGAAGGTATCATACTTTATATTACTTTATCTTCCTTTGTTTTCCTTCAATCTTTTCTAAACCTCTTCAAAGTACCTCTCAAATTTTCTAGAGAGAACCATATTCATGAAGGGAACAATCTCATCATAAATTTATATTGTGAAGTGATCTCTAAAACTATAATGTATACTTATGATGGTTTGATTGTTTACAAGGAATACCAAGGTTGATTGAGATATATTGTTACCAACATAGTACCCAATAAATTGGCTAAAAGCTTGAAATGTGTCCTAAAAATGGGGCATAAAATTATATTAATGAAACCTAAAAATGTTACGAGAGTCATGTGGAGTCATAAAACTTACAAGGAAACATTACCAAGTAATCATAATGGTCCCATAACTATCTACACTATTAGACTTTGTGCAACATTATTCAATTTGTTTCTATAGACATATATGTGTGTGGAGGTCCATATAATCATCATTTGACCAATAGAAAAAATACACCATACTCTATGTGTTTCAAATATTCCTCCAACTATGCCTCTTTAGCCAATTACTTTTCTCTTAAAATCAATAGTTATAGTAAATAGGAAGACTACTAAAGTTGTAAACCCATTCAATCTATTGATCTGTATAAATCAAGTAGATTATGCCACATTTCACTACTTTCAAGATGATTGATAGTTCATATATGTTTTGAATACTTATGCAGAAATTTAGTGACTTTCCAATAGTCAATTAATACATCACACCTATTTTCTATTATCATCACTTGACCTCTATTATCATAATATTTTAATCATTGAGTACAATTAATGGTCCACATTCTTATCCATTAAGATCAGTGATTTTGGTAGATCTAGAAATTAGTAAAGTACTAGGTGGTTTGATCCACGTATATAAATGTTTTCCACACTGTGGCATGTAGAAATGTATACCACTATGTTATAGAACTTAATGTTTTTTAATTTAATATTTGATCAATAGCTCAAATTTTTCTTGATTTAGGATCAATGGTAAAGATATAGATTATGAAAGTGCTAAAATTCTTGACTGAGGAGATTTAAATATCTACATAAGCCAACCATATCATACCGTGTGTATCCAATTGTTGTATTTTAAAAGAAAAGCATTGCTTGCAAAGGATCCAAAAATGTTTGAGGGATCCATTCTAGCAATCCATTGACCTATTGACAACTAATATAATATGAGTTTATTTGAGATTTATGTTGTGCTTTCATTGATCTTTATGTAGTGGTTAATAAATATATTCCCTATTGTGAATATTCGTATTATTTGACTTGGTTAGGTTCCTAGTTTTGCATTTATGGTGGGTTGTTTATTAAAATTTGAATGGAAGCTAAAGAGGTTTTCCTTAGCTTATGATTTAATGTTATGTTTAGTCATTGAATTGTTATTGGTGGCTAACTTTCACTTATGCGGTTTCTTTCTTTCTTTTAGGTGTTTTTCTACCAATTTATGTGGATATATACTTATTAGGATGTTAAACAAATAATCTATACATCTATCACAAAGTCCATGTCGTTATCATATATACATTCAACATATACTTTTTTATAAAATGATGCTAATGTGTGTTTTAATTGGACCATTAAAGAAAGTAATCCACATCATTTAGTATAATTGATAGTGTGGTGTGGATACTATTTTTTAAGGTAGAAATCAATAGCTATGTGGTGTCATTTGGTTAATTTTGATATAACAATAAATGGTTGGATGTATTTCTCTAGTGGAAAGATTGAGTGGTTTAAATGAGGTTATGTGGCACAATATTGTTAGCTTATTTTAATTGATAGATTAAACCATAGAAGATCTTGAAGCCATCTAAATCTATATCATCAATTGTGGTGGGTGCTTAATGCGTTAAGAAAGAATATGATTGAGGGAGTATGAAGCATCCATGTCACAACCATTTGCACCTATATATAATTAAATGTGTCAAAGTGAATATGAACAATTGATCAAGGATAAGAATAAAATGGATTTGAGAAGTATGATCAAAAAGATATGATGAGAACATATCCATAAATATTAAAGAACCTCTTCCAAAGTTGAATAAAAGGATATAAAAATGAGTGCCATGTCACTCCTTCCAAACCAATAGGATAGAGTCACTTGGCATCCAAAAAAATAACTTAACCTTTTAAAATTAGTAAATACCTTCTTACAAAACATGAAATACCACATGTTAAACCCATGTGAACCCACATGGGTTCACCTTCTCAATGCACCTACTTCTTACAATTTTAAAGGTATGAGTTGATTTAGAGTACTTGAATTCAAATCTTCCGAGTTCATTGAACTCATGCACTTCCTAAGGCTTTCACAAATACAAAGTGAATTTTAAAACACTATAAGCAATCCCCCAAATTACACTACCCTTAGTATGTATAGCCAAGTTCTCGAATAACAAAAATTAAGTAAATATAACTCTCACACCTATTGGAATTGGAACATGATTACTATCAAACATGCAATGGGTTTTATACGAACCATATAATATGTCAAATAATGTTTTGATTATAGGGAAAAAATAGGTTTTGAATGGACCTAAAACCATTTACAAATAGGTTTTGAAGGGAATTGAAACCCTCTCAAAGATGAACAAGCTACAAAAGGATACAACATAAACAACCAACAATAGACCTCTAAATGATCAACATGACTACCCAAATTTGCACCAACAGAAAAGATTTTGAAGGGAACCTTAAACCCTTAACAACCAAGTTTTACCAAGGATATTGAACCTAACCAAACTAATCAAAGATACGACCTGAAAAAATCAGGAAACAAGAAACAAAATGATCAATACAATGACTGATCCATAAAAAATCACCTTCCACAAGAAGTGGAACCATCACCCAACTCTCCATACCACTAGCTGAAACAACGAAGTCATAGAAAACCAAATGATCTAAACAAATAGAGCCCATCAACTCCCCCTCTCCACCTCTATAGGAGAAGTCACTATGGAAACCCAATCTACCACTACTAAGGATCTCTAGCCAATCCACATTCCACCTCCATAAGAATGGCCTTCTCGTCAATTGAATTTGCATTGGAGAAAACCGACAAAAAAAGTTTGAAAAAACCACCACACAAACAACATCCATCTCCACCTCAAAAGGAGAGGTCTCCACCTCAATAGGAGACACCAATTGTAGGACACAAAAGAAAGCCAACACTCATGGAAAAAGAGTAAACATAGTAACCAGGGGAACTAACATCATCAGGGTCTTTAGGATGAACAAAGTAACCAGCCTTGTCAAAAACAAACCAAGGGTGGAAACAACACCCTTAAGATCCTGCAAAAGAAGAGAAACCAACGAACTAAACAACTCATTATCCACCTCAAAAGAGGAAAACAAATCAATAGAAAGGGAAACCAAGACTCCCTTAGGCATGAAGAACAAATGGGACAACAAAAAAACCTTGCTAGAAAAACTATCCAGCAGTTTCAAAACCAAACCTAGAGGAATAGAAACACCAATCTGCACGATGAAAACTTGGGACTTGAAAGAACAAAGCCTAGCCAAAAATACAAACTCTGGGAAAATCCCAAACAACAAGAGAGGCACCAAAGGATAAGCAACAATGACACCTTTAAGGGCAAAAGGATAGAGACAAAATAAAACACCTTCAACAACAAGGCAAAAAACCATAGCAAAAAGGAGGGAAAACCACCACTCCAATATGGTCTCATTAGTAGACAAAGCAATAGGCACAAACCTCTTGAGACGAAGTGTGTGATTAGCCCCAAGAATAAAAGAAACCATCCCTCAACACTCTTAATCCAAAACCCCAAAGAATCAAAGCCACCCAAGAGAAACATTGGAAAAGAACCCCATAAAAACTAGAAGAAATGCCCCTGCTATAGAAAAAGGCACATTTAAGCACAAGCAGGGACAAAAAAGAAGATACAATGCCCACACCCAAAAAAACCCCATAGGGCGATCACAATAGCCAAACTTGAAACACAGCTCCCCAATAGGCAAGTGACAACAACCAACACCAAATGACAACTTCCCAGAAGGATGAAAGCTACAAATAAACACGCAACATAACAACCCAGGCCAAATACAATAGCCAGTACCACTCCACAACAACCCCATAGCAAGGCACCGACAACTAGCTCAATAGTAAACCATAGATGCTTTTGTAGAATCATCCCCAGATTTCAAATTTCTCCCCCACTCCCTCTCCGCTCCATCTTATGTCAAATAATGTTATTCTTATAGATCAAGAGAGTAAAATACTATACAAATGAATGAGAAAAATTTGTTAGGTGAGTGCATGCATAAGACAATGTAAAGAATGAGTAAGGTGGATCACCCATCTAGTAAGAAGTATAACTCCTAGGATATGGATTCACCTCAATATACGTAACTATATTGAAGAGAGAGACACTTATCACTCCCATCACCATTATTAAGACTAAATAAGCCTACCTAAGAAAGCCAAAATGGGTGTATGAAAGTACCTAATAAATTAGCTAAAATAAATAAAAACCAACACCAAAAATCCCCTTAAGAAAAACTTAGGTAAGTGAAATATTATCAAGCCTCCAAATAGAGAGGAAAGATCCCCAAAGTAGAGAGATGAATGAGATGAAGACCATATAGCGCCACAAAATAGAATATTTTAGACTACATATATCCTTGAAATATCAATGCATCCACATACAAGATACATAATACAATGGAGTTTGATATCATGTTGGACTTTTATAATAAGAAATAAATCAAACAAGACTAGGTAATTCAATATTAATGACCACAACACTACTCAAAACTAAATAATAGGCTAAAAAATATTATTTTCATAAATAGATAAAGAAAATACAATGTAGAAAACAAAACTAAGTGAGTAAATGTATAAGACAATGTAAAGTAGCAAGGTAGACCACTCATCCACTAAAAAATGTAGCTTATATGATATAAATCCACATCAACATTCAAGTAGAGAAAGTGCAATGACAATATAAGAGAGAGACACCTCACTTGGAAACTCCCACTCATAACTATTAAGTCTAAATAATCTTACCTAAACAAGATAAACTAAGTGTAGGTAAATAACTAATACACAAATGAAAAGGAATAAAAACTTGAATACGCAATAAATCCTTTTGAAAGTATTCATTTCTCCTAATCTAAGTTTATCAATACAAAGGAAAATATATACATGTCATATAAAGAAACACATTCTTCCCAAAAACAATAAGCATACACACATAGGTTTATGTGCACTTAGGAAATAAATCATGGTTAGGAATAAGATTTCCTAGCCACACAAAACCAATAATAGTTGGTGTTATGAGTTTATTCATAATCAATACTTTATTTCTCCAAAGAATGGATTCCCCATTTTCTCATTGATCAAACTACTAATTAATTTTACTCAATTTACCCATTAGAATTATCCATATAAATATATAACTTAAGCATTATCATAAAATAACATAAATCAAACACATGCACACACACTTGCATATTCACATAACCTAACATTTCAAGATAACTACATACGTGAGAACCCTATCAACATGATCAATATAATAATATAATGATTAAGTTCATAAACAAAATGAAATAATTAGCATAACCAAAATCAACATCTCAATCAATATAGAAATTGATAACATGACTAGTATTAGATTCCCTACCATATTCAATATCACAACATTTACCTTTACATGTAAATTAACATTTAATTTGATCTTGCCATCAACATCTAAATGCTAATTATAATTAACTCCAAATTAAAAGTCCATTAAAGTCAATTAAATGAATTGTATATCATAAATGGTTAAATCAAATATCTAACATAAGTGTAATTCTTGAATCATTTAATATAAACATATACAAGAATCACATACAAAGTCAAAGAAATCAATTAGCATAATCAAATTGAATAACAACCATGAATCAAAGTGAGTATTAAATAAAAAATCATTATGTATGGTGAGTATGATATGACTTTTAAGATAAAATCCCTTACATAGAATATATTTCTCAACTCATTAAATAATCACAATAGTTCATATTATCATTCACTCCCAAGCACAAAACATCATCGAAACCAAACTATGACCTTTAACATCAAAAGAAAATTAAATGATAGCAACACATAATATTATGGAACAATCATGGATCTTGAAGAAGTTGTTATCAATTCAATCATGATTAGTCATCTAATAAATATAAATTTCCCCTATAGCAATGATGTAGAATTATAATATTCTAACTATTATTAGCAACAATTACTAAGATCATAAGATGTAAGTGTCTTTTAATTTTTAGTATGGTTGATATATAAAATGGAATAATAATCTCTAATCTACCATTACAAAACTTAAATAATTTTTTTCTAATCTAAGAAGACATGCAAAGAGTTCTAACACACATACTAAATTATACTAAATAAATTATAGAATTGTAATCATAATCTCAATGAGGAACTGTCACCATAATCAAAACCACATATTAGATTAATAAGGATGGCCTATGAAAAATAATGACTTGGTGACACAAAAAAATCATGAATCAAAGAAATAAGCACCCACATAGAATAATTCAAGTGAATAACATAATCATGTAAGTTAAGTCTATAGATAAAAATTAGTAATAAATACAATGTTTTTGATACATATATGCTATAAATCATTAAAAATATAAGAGATTTCATCTAGGGTCACTAAACTTGTTCCTTACAAATGGTGACATCATCCAAGAGAATTTGGCTAACAAGTAGGGTTCTTAAGGGGATAAAATGGTCCAATAAAAGAAATTAATCAGCATGAGAATAGTATGAGGACATTAAGGAAAAAATAAGAAAGAAATAAGAATATGGAATGTTATTCCAAAGAATATGGTTAGCAACAATAGGTGGAGTATTTAGATGGATTCATCTTATGCCATCATTTTCATAAATGAAAAATATGTAAAGTTAGATAGAGAAATAAGGTCACCCATAATTTTTGAATAAAGTGTACTACATGAGGATTTTTCTTTATTAATACTAATAGGGATAATTTCATAGTAGAAGCACTTGATCCTACACAAAAATACATCTTTATGAAGTAGTTGAAACAATTTCTAGTAATGATGTTATATGGCTAATGCATTTTGATGGTGCATGTTCTAAAGAAGGATCAAGAGCTACAATTATTCTCATCTCATCTAGTGGTAAGTCTTTTAATTCTTCTTTCACGATTCATTTTGAATTCATAAATAATATAGTTGAATATGAGGTCTTATTGTTACGCTTGAGCATGGTTGTTAAACATTGAATTAAGAAGCTTAGAGTTTTAGGGGATTGAAAGCTTGTATTCTCACAAGTTATATCTAAATATGCATTCAAACACACAATACTTAAATAGTATAGGAATTCAATATGGGATATTATTGAATTATTTGATGATTTCTCTATTGTCTAGATTAAGAGAGGGAAAAATATCATGACAGACTTTTTAGCTAACATAGCAATCAAGTCTAAAGATATAACACTAGAAGGAATATCTAAGGTTGAGTTGTTACTTATTGGCTAGGCCCTCAATCCCTAACAATATAAGTGTTTCATGGAAACCAAGATCTTCTTAAATTTCTCAATTGCTTTCATGAATACCATAGTTGAGAGATTGAATTTCAAAGATTTATTGATGGAAAGGATACACTTTTTTGAAATGAAGTTATTCAATTGAAAACTAACAAACTTCCAAAAGGATTGGTAGCTCTAGAGGGAGTTTTTAATGGGATAAATATACACACTACTAAACCAAAACCTAAACATGAGAAAGACTTGGAAGATATAAATTTAGGAATTGATGCATTGTTTGAGAAGGTATAGACTTTTAAGAAATATAGCCCTAAAGTGAGAACCATGCTCATTACCTTGCTAAATAAGTATAAGAATATTTTTTCATGGTCATATGATGATTTGAAAGCATACAAAGAACTATTTTAGCATGAGATCCTCTTGAAGCCTAATGATAAATCCTTTAAGCAGAAACAAAGGCCAATAGATCTAATTCTAGCACCAAAGATGCAACAAGAGTTAGCCAAACTCGAGGATGGTGGAATAATCAAGCCTATAAGAAATTCAACCCAAGTATCTAATTTAGTCCCTATCAGAAAATAGAATGGTGATATTTGATTATGTGTAGATTTCAAAATTTTGAATATTTCTTCTTTGAAGGATAACTACTCCTTGCCAAATATGAAAGAAATGTTGCAAAAAGTCATTGGTTGTGAATTTTTGTCCATGATGGATGGATTTTCTAGTTACAACTAGGTGAAGGTAAATGAATCATAATAATACAAAACAACTTTTAAAATACCATGAGAGACATATATATGATAGGATGTCTTTTGGCTCGATTAATGCTAAAAAAAAATTCCAAAGAGAAATGCTTGTTTCATTCCCTAATTTAATTGACATCATAATGGAAATTTACTAGGATGAATTGACCACATTTTCTAAAAAGTAAAAAGATAATTGCATGCAATTAGAGAAGATATTTGATAAAGCAATCAAATTTGGTTTTTCTTTGAATCCTAACAAATTTATGTTTGGGGTTACAAACGGGAAGTTGTTGGGTCATATAGTGTCAAATTAAGTAATTATAATTGATCTAAAAAGAATTGCTACTATAGAGAGAATCTCTCAACCAAAAACCATTGAGGTTATTTAGTAATTCTTTGGGAAGATCAAATCTATCTCAGGAGTTGGAAGAGCTTGTTTCGGAGGATCTGAGATGTTGTCTTGATGTTACTTGATGGCTCTTTTTTTTTCCTTTGGCCCTTGGTGGACTTGTTGTATGTTCTATTTTGTAATTCTCTCTTGATTGAATAAAGTTTTACCCTCTTTTTATTAAAAAATTCTTTAGGAAGATCAATTTCATTAGAAGAATTGTCCAAAAATTTGTAAATAAGACCAAGTCTATTTCAAGGATGTTGAGAAATAGACAAATCATATCATGGGAAAGGAACCAACTAAGGATTTTTAAGATATCAAAGGAGCAATCAAATAAGCCTCAATATTAATTTCACAATTTTTTTTAAGCCATTCTATTTTTTCTCATTTGCATCTTTTCATACAGTTGTTATTGTGTTATTGCAAAAAAATGATGAGGGGTATGAGTAGCTCATTTCATTTTTTAGAAAGTCTCTTCAACTAGTTGAACTAAAATATGATGCCTTCCTCAAAGTAATAAAAAAAAATTAGAAATTATTTGGTAGGGACTAAATTGTTTCTTATGTTCCTCATTTTTTAGTGAAAGACATTTTACTCAATAGGAACACTAGAAAAAAATGAGGTTGGATTAAAAAATTCAAGAATTGAACATTGAAATATATGTAACTAAATTGGTCAAAGGATAAGGATTGGGAATACTTAAGGTTGTCTAAATTGGAAGTCACTAAATTAAATTCCCTAGATGAAGAAGCTTCATGGAGAGGGTGCAATTTGAAAAAATTCCCAATATAAATATGTGCTATACTAATTATGTCATATGAATTATCTAGATCAGATGACTAATAATCATAAGAGAAATTTGAAGCTTGATGCAATAAATTATACTATCATCAACGGTGAATTGAACAAGAGAAATAGAAATGACATTCTTTTAAGATGCTTAAAGATAGAGAACAAGCTCATAGGGTGTTGATATAGATCGGTTGTGGAAGTTGTGGTGGGCACTTTATGGTTAAAACAACTTATAGAGTGATTAGGGTAGGTTATTGGTGGCCCATGATATTTTCTAATGCACATAAATTGTTATGATGTTATGATGCATGCTAGATGTTTTCTTGTAAATTAAAACACTGGGGCTTTTCCTTTGAATCCCATGGTTGAAGATGCCCCTTTTCAATAATTGGGAATTGATTTCATTATAACTAGCACTTGCACCAGAAAGGGGTGCAAGGGTTACGCCGATAGAAAATATTGGTTGAGTTAAAGTTTGTTTTTAGGGAGGGGGCAATGAAGTTTTTTGAGCGCAAGACAAGATATTTTAGTCATTTTCAGCCTTTTAAACGAAAATATTGTTTGTGAGTAGAGTTTATTTTCAAACACAGGGTGAGGAATATTTTAGTTGTTTGGTAGTTGTTTTTTCCAATGTAAAAATTATGACAAAATAATTCTGATTGCATAAGCAAGTAATATACGCATTGTGAACTTCTAGTATTTCAATAGAAGTGTCATAATTGTGATTACCTACATCACCAAACTTGTCGAGAACAAAGTTAAAAAAGCTTAAACATTTTTGCTCTCTTATGCACACGAACACAGTTGGTGTGGATGGGGAGTCCATGAAAGATAAATTCTTGAACTAAAGTTTAATTATTTAATCACAATCCATTATTTCCTGCAACCCCTCCAACAAGTAGAGTATTTTTGTTGGAATGGCATAGACAACATCTAATAGAGACTCAATTTTCATTTGAGTAACATTCAGTTTAAAATGAAATTCTTAAGAATGTGGTCTAAGCTTATCCCATGTCAACTCATAATCCCCTCCAAGATTAACCAAGGGAAAAAGAAGACAATGTCTTTTTAAAGAGATTTAAAAACAAAAATTGTGTTCAATTTCAACATTAATAAAAAAATAAAGTATAATATCCAACAAATATACTTTGTCAGCCAGAGACCTAAACATTCAAATAATAGTTTAGTCATCTAAATGAAAAATATGTCTACATGGTGCCAACGAAATGGAGGACAAACCATTGTCCCACAGGAAATATTATGATAGCAAGGCAGAGCTATTTCCTTGACAATAATGATCACCTGCATTGATGTCCATAGGAATGGATACCACACTTGAATGAGGCCAAGTGAGGTCCCATTTGAATTTTGCAGAAAATGAAACTGCTCAGAGTTGGCTCAATGACCCAATTCCTTGGCATTAAAAGAGTGTAAGACGAGAGTGAGTAATACAAAATTGGAGAGGATCTAACAACATTAACACAAAAAAGTTGGTCCTGGGGTTGTGGTCTTGACTAAGTCACCTGATAGTTACGTGACTGGCCCAGTTTCAAAGTTTCCTGTGGAAATGGAAATAGAACAATGCTAGCAACACTTATAAAAGCACAATCCAAGTTAAAATTCCTTCACCACAATTACAGACACCATAATTTTAGGGTACATGTGGGAAGGTTGTGGCATGATGATTATAGGTATATACCAAGGTGATCTAGTGTGACGATTAATTAGAGTTGTGATATCTATCTCTCAGGAGAATCCAGAACATCTCTCTGGAAAAGAGAAAATATATTTCTAACACATTTTAACGCATATAGTTGATTACCTGTCCTTGGGATCTCATCAATATAGTCTCAAATAAGCAAAGAAAATTCTTGTCTTCAAACTTGGAGAGCCTTAGATCAAAATACTCACTCGCATACGTTCATTATTGTATATATATGTTTACATATAGTTTAATTATATACTAGTAAGCCTAGGAGCTCATTGCCCCTTCCTCCCTATCCATCTGATTGGGTCCTCTCACAATCACTTCACTCTTCTGTGATTCCAAAATTCGACTCAGTTCTTCTGGAGATATCCCGAAAGATCTTCCAAGAACCCTCTTATCCATACCTTTTAAGTACATTGTTTCTTCCTACAAATATACAAAACGCATAAATCAGCAACCTCGTCTCCATTACATTTATTCTTTAAAACAATATTTCTACAAGTTATTTACCTGTAAGGAACTGCTTTCTGTTGTGATGGTCACTGACCTCAAAGCACAAGATGCAAAGTGGGCGGCCAGAAGAAGCAATTGTAGTGTTTGGATGGCCTCTTGGAACCAAAAAAACAATGCCTGGTGTCAATCTTGCCCTCACTTTTTTTTAAGAGATGTGTCGTTGTTGCTCTTCTTCGTATTGCCCTCCCCCGCCTGCAAGATGTGGGCATGCCATTTCCAGGATCCCCCCATCACTCATAACTATGCCAAATTTAATGGCTCTTGTATTGTAATTCGGAACTATCATGGATCCTTGTTGTGACAGCAATTCAACTCATCATTTGCTAACATTGTAAATATTAGCTTGCGGAGCTAAATTACATATTTACTTACAGATTCCAAGACTGCAGCTACAACGGCAAGGTTTAGTAGGCCTAATTCAGAATGCTCACTTGAATCAACTTCAATAAGTTTGCCATAGTTATTCTGGAACGTTGGCCTGTGATTTAAAATGTTTAAGGGACTCTGCTCTGCCCCGCAGGCATAGATTCTCTGGATTGGCTCCTCGTAATACTCTCTAACTCTTCACTACGTAGTTGAATAATGGCTCCCGAATCCTGCCCCTCTTCTCCACTCAGCATTTGTTCAACACATTCCTTGCTCTGCAAATCACATACACATATAATTAACTAATCAAAACCCTAAACCCTAAACCCTAAGTCAGTAGAATTGAATCAAAGTGAGGACATTTAGTTAATGTTTTAAAGTGGGTATTATCATCATTTTATTCTTACATTAAAGGCAGCTTCCAGAACTTCACGACTCAGTGCTGAGAAAACAGACTCGGGATTTCTCACTCCTGCCACATAAAATGGCTGCAATACAACATAGATGTAGCTACAACGTTAGCACATGAATTTGCAAAGGTTGTTCCTGAGTTACTAGTGTTGTGTTTTCCTCCACTGCTTCCCATTTGATCTGTTGGTTTGCTCCCCTCCAATTCATTAGGAGGAAAGGCCGGATTGTGACCTTGAAAAAGAGCAATATGTCCAAAAAGTTTGTCCTTTCTGAATTAAAATAGAATAGATTGTCAAGAAAATCCATGAATAAGAACATAAAACTTAAAACGTAAGAAAATTTTGTGATGCAAACTTACTTGGCATCAGCATAAGCAATGTTATCTTGCAAGGGATTTGGATAAGTCTGCAGCTTACATGTAATCCACCGAAAGCCCCTAAATTAGTGGCAGTAATGGCTAATCTTTTGACTTTAATCCTATAGGGCTGGGGTGATTCCTACTGTCATGTGGAGTGTTTCCTAAGTCACTGAGATTGCTTACCAAAGACTGGTGTGTGTCAACCACAATAATTCGATGTGGAGCATTATCTAGGTCATTGGGATTGATTACAAGCCACCAATATGTATACACCTGCTAGAACTTGAACAGGGTGAGAGCCCAATAAGCATCTCTGCTAGCCAGGGTGGTAACCCGAATGAGTGTAAGAAGATTTGGCCTGAATCGGAAAGATGAGGAACATCATTGATCATGATTCCAGAATCACAGCTTCCATGATTATGCGTAGCCATTACAACCCCAGCACTGCTGTTTTTCAGCACAAAGCCCCTTAAACTGACATTCTTATAGAATATCGTGTGCTTGAGAACTAGCCCGCTTGCATGGTCACGTGACCGGAGGCGCCGCTTAGCGGCACATAATCGCTCTGAATTCTGTGAATGTGTGGACTGGAGAATGTTGAACTGACCCAAAGAACCAGCCATCTAAATTCAATATGTGGTTAGCAGAGTAAGTCAAAGTAAAATAAAACAGAACAAATAAACAATCAGAGCAGATCCAAAAGTAAAACTCATTGAGTCCTTGGCAAATGACTTACCTCAAAATTTTGAGTCGTCTGACAATGATGCCGATGAGAACAAAATTGGGTAGAGTTTGCAGGAAAAACTTAAAGAAGCCCTACCATAGCAGATCTTTGTAAAAATTAGAGGAACCAAAACAAATCCCCTACAACTGCTGCTTCAATCTTCTAACGAAAAATAGATCTAAAAATATCAGGGAATTAGGGCACCCGTGCGACAAAAAAATCGATTAGATTTGAGATCTGCATATTAAGAGAAATCTGATTTGATTTGGAGGATGATAAATGCACCAACCAACATTCAATGTAATTGAATGTAGTGAGAAGCTTAGGTGTTTATGCCATTCAAATTTGTATTTTACAAAAACCGTTAAACTGTTTTCTTGATAGAATTTCGTAGTTTACCGGCGTCCATAAACTATTTTTTGAGAAAACTTCGTTGTTTCCCGGCGTGAGACAGGGTTTGCATGAAAGTTCTCAATATATAGCCTATGGGCTAAAAATTATTGAAAAAAATGTATTGGTGGGTTTAAATGGATACAAGTAGAAATTGATTGTTTCAAAAAATAGATTGAATCCATCTTTAATAGAAAAAAAAAAAGCAAGGTAGTCATTCATTTTGTGATGGAGTACATCATCACAAGGTTTGGAGTTACAAAAAAATTTCTAATTGATAATGCAATGTGGTTCATGTAAACATAATTTGTTGATATTTTCTTGGACTATGGAATCAATTTATCTCATTAATCTCCTTATCATCCCTAGGGTAATGGTCAAGATAAACCAAGCAACAAAACTTGAGGTGACACATGTCTTTTATAGAATTCAAAGAAAAATAATGTGGCTTGTCCTTGTTTGGATCAGGTATCTTTTTTTGGTGATTATGTCAGAAAAACACTATTTGGCCAAATGTCTACATTCTATTATAGTGTGGTCTCTTTTTATAGCACAAATTTTGTAGTGCCCCTCAGTTTGCTTTTTGTCTCTAACAGTTACTTGTTTGTATTTGGACACTATGATAGATTGCTTGATGTTTAATTCATTGCTATGATGATAGTTGATGATACTTTTATCATTGATGTTTATGCTTATGCTATGCTTAGTGGATCAATTTAATTGATTGTGTGGATTAATCTTGTTATGTGCATCATGTGATTATCTGATGATTGTTCATATCATGTTGATTAGCATTTGATTATTGTGTGTTGATGTATTATGGTGAGGGGGAAAAGTGTTGCATCACTCGCTCGTGAGTGCCCTGCGACGTGATTTTCCTCTCACGGTGTGTTTGACTGTATGACTATGCACATGCTCGACTATGTTGAATTGTTGCAAGTTGCAAGTACCAGACATCAACTCCACCTGAATTGTTAAGTTTGAACGTGCTTTAAGCTCAATGGAAATCATTGAAATGGAGATGACATCTGGTCCCCTATGTTGAGCCATCATCCTTGACGAGGGTGAATATTCGATTGTATTACCCTCTCAGTGTGGTCAGTTTGAGTTGGTTTGTTTGTGTTGTTGTGTATTGCCTTCCATTTTGCTTTGAGGTCAAGTACTGCTTGGTATTATGTTCATTTGAGTTAATTTTTTGATTAGTGCTTGATTGATCATTATATTTAAAAAATAAAGATTATTAATGTTAAATGGTATTTTTATAATTTAAATAAATGTTTTAATACAATTGTGGTTTTGACAAATAAAATATTATTAATGTCTTTATTTGATTTGAATAAATTAAAATTATGGTATTGTGCAAACAAAATTGAAAGGATTAAATTAATAAATTAAATATTTTAATTGTTGATTTATTATGTGCAAATATTAAAGTATGGGTAAAATTATAAAAATAATAAGAAGGAAGAAGTTGTTGGTAGTGGGAAATTTAATAAATAAATTATATTAAAGAAAGTGCATGCAGTAACGACATTATGGAATAGTAAATAAATTAGTTAATTGCCTAGTGGAAAGGGGTTTTTTTGCATATTTTCTAGAAAAAACTAATCTTGTTTTTTCTTCTTCCGTGAATACTTTCTTGTTCTTGGGGGTTTGGTTTTGGTTTTGGAGGTGTTTGTATTGGAATTATGTAGAGTTTGTTGGGGGTTGTTGGAGAAATCAAAGTTACAACTTGGAACTCGAACCTGACATTAACTTTTAGCTCAGTCAATCAAGTTATTCCATGTTCCCTTTTTCCTGTAATAATTTCTTTCTCTGTTTTGGAATTAATGCTTGAAGTTGTATGCTATTTTGAACAAATGTGCCTACTTTGAATTGCATACATGTTAGGCTTGGCGTCAGTCTGTGGTATGGCGCACAAGCCAGGCGCACAAGCCAGCCACTACCAACAAGCTAAGAACCCTCCCTTTTCCTCCTTGTGGCATTTTACCAACAATTTAGGGACAAGGTTGTATTTGCTTTAGACGACCCAAACAAAAACTTCACACCCTGTGCAATGCATTTGATATTTAGGTTGAAATTTGATGGATTTGCATTGTGGATATTTGATGTTTCATGTTCTAAATCGAATGCCTTGAGGTTATATCGATAAATATAATGCATGATTGACAATTGAGATTGGTATTGTGATTACATTCGTTGTTCTGTTTGAGGAATCGTAATTGATGTTGAATGATTTGATTTCATTCTTGCGGCATAGTTGGCACTGATGAATATGCAATAAACTGGTAGTTTGTTTTAGATGCATTACAAACTTGATTTACATACAGTAATAATGGTAATCAATAGGTAAGTGTGCTATTGAAATTCAACTATGAGTAAATCGAGGAATATGAGTTTATGATTGGCATTCAATACTCCTTATATCGTATATGTTATATGCTTAGTATTCAACACTAGGTTTATGTATTTCCATATTAATGAATATATATATATTTTATGATTGGTGTTCGATGCTGTATGTTAGGCATTCAATAGAAAATACATTTTGGCATTTGATTTAATACATATCTGTATATATATATATATATTTATATATTGTTCCTATTTTATAATTTAATATATTAACAAAATTGCTTTCTATTCTTTTAAATATATATGTATATATATACATATATAAATACACACACACACACACATATATATATATACATACATACATACATACATACATGTATATATATATATATGCATCTATTAGGATTATAGTAAAAGTACATTCTGGTTATGAGAATTATTTGTCTGTGTTAGTTAAGTGCAATGGGAAATAAATAAAGAAAATTATTTCTTGTAATTTTTATAATTGAGGTTTGGATTGAACAAGTGACTTAGATTACCCTTTTGCTATATATTGTATGTTGAGTGCTTTTACAAATATGTAATAGTTGAATTGTAAAATTTCCATATAATTGGTTATTGAGTACAATAGTTATAGTGGTAGATGGTTTATCAAGTGAATTAGTAGTGAAGTTAACAATTATCATTAGATGTGGTAATATTTTTCTTCATAGACGTAATGTTGCTTGATTGTTTGTATTGAATTTTGTGCTTGATTTTTAGATTGAAATGTTTTGGGGTATTATTGTTGTTCTAAAGTAGAGTCTTTTTGCGGTTATGGAATTGGGAGTCTTCCAAAGGTTTGGGGATTATGTTATTGGTTGAATCGTTGTGTTTGATCCTTGAAATGAGTAATATTGTGCTTGTGATATGTGGATGAGGGTCTTAGCCATGCAACACTTACTTGTTATTACTGTTGTGTTTGAGAGTGAGATGGTCCATGCCTTGCTCAGGATATGTATTTTGTAGTTTCCATTTAATATGCATAATGGATTTACCCTATGGGTTTTATTGGGTCTCCTAGCTGCTAGAAGGGGGAGTGGCTCTCAATGGGGGCCGGTGCACAAAGTGGCGCCAAGATAAACCATGTGGGAGTTTCTTAACTCAGTGATAACTTAAAATGAATTAGGGGGTTGGGCATTCTACACATTAATCAAGACAAGTGAATGCCTCACCCATGCCTATACTTCTAGTTTAGGTTAAGGATGGGTTGAGAAGGCCTGGTTGGAAAGACCAACTTCCTTGTCCTCATGAATGGAAGATTGGTTCTACATGTGTCACCCTATGAGGCCAATGCCTAGTGAGAGGTTATCAGGATAACCATGGATGGGGGCCAAGGTCTAGTGAGAGACTTTTAGGATAACCCATGCTAGGGCCATGTGATGACACTCTTCCCTCTACAGACTAGTATTCCCTTGTTGTTCTCTTCCCTTGGTGTGTGATGTCCTTTGGAAGCATTGTATAATCTTATGTGTTGTTAAGTTGGTTCAGTGTTAGTTGTCCTTTGTTTTCCTTATTATGTCAATTTTTGGTCACCTTGTTGATTCTTGTTGGACCAGGTGTTATCTCCTAGCATAGGGGGTGGACCTTTGGGTTCCAAATGGTCGGGTGAAATGTTCCTTGTGCTCCATTGGGCTTTCCTTATTGTTGTCCGTGTTCGAAGTGACCGCTCTTGGTGATGTGGACTTCTGCACTTGTTCCAGATTGAGTGGACTATTTTCATGTACTTGTATTGTACCATAAATCAATTGCATCATGTATTATACTTTTGATGTACTCTCCTCACATGGATACGAGGAGACATTGTTGTTCAAGATGTAATGATGTAATTAATTGTTAAACTCTCTTCTAATGGATAATGTAAAAGATGCTATTGTATAAGCTAGTTAAATGGATTGATTCTGAATGGTATCTATTGATCACATGTTATGGTTATTTCATATTGATTGTTCAAGTAAATGTGATGGATTAAATGGAATTTCATATTGTTGATGAAATTTGTTTAATGTAATGATTTACAGTTCTTGCTAGTTTAGTTAATGGGAATCTAGTAGCGTAGTCATGGACCTTAGAGGACTTAGGCTAGAATTCAAGCTATTGTTCCATTTACAATCTTGTGAATAATGCACTAAATTTTTTTTCCCATTTTTAGGTGTTTTAGCGTGTTGTCCTCTAGGGTTTCATGGCTAGGCGTTACACATTTTCTAGTTAATTTTTTAAAAAAAATTATGTTAAGGTCTAAAAGTGTGCTAGTTGTTGATTTAGGCTCTCTCAATGGATTGATGGTCCAAATTCAAATGGGAAAATGGATTGCAAGATACAATACATTTTTTCTTGTATGGATATTAATGAACAAAATTGACATATTTCTTTCATCTCTTTAAGGGTTTTGGATTGTAACAACTCTAATGATCACTTTGAAGCTATCAGAAGAGGATTTGTGAATAAAAAGAGGAGTTGAAGGACATTTCTATGTTGTGAATAAAATATTAGGGTTTCCAAGTGAGCTATAACATAAGTATGTTTTTTTTCTCTTTCTATAATACCAGGGGCATTTTAATTGCTTTGATTTTTATTTTCTAGGGTTTTGCTACATAATACAATTGTAAACCCATATTTTATAATTCTTTTATTTTAGTTTTAATATAAAGCTCCAAATTGAGTCAAGGAAGCCCTCAAAGTAGTAAGTAAAAGTGTGGGCTTGAGTAAGGTACATTGAGCAAGATTCCTAGTTCTTTCTACAAGAGTGAGAGACATTTAGGGTACTAGAATGCTCTCTGAGAGAATCTATCATAGATCTAAATCCATCAAAGTTTCCATAATCATGTCTTAGGGATGGGTGTTGTTCAAATATTGTCATCATCATAGCTCTGCAAATTGTCTCATATCTAATATTTGGAGCTATGATTTGGGAAAGTTGGTAGTTACAAACAATTTTTGAGTGTAGAATTGAACAAAGCCATTTGTAGAGAGTATGATGTACAATCAAGACCACTATACAATTTTGAATGTGTGCCATTAATGGTTTTATCCATAGAACTAAGTTGTGAGGTTTATAACCTCAACACTACAACAATCATTTAGATTGATTTTGATGAATTTTTAAAAAAGTACAAAAGAGACATCTTTATTTATAGGGTTAGTTGGTTGCGACACCATAAGAATAGAGCTCCCAGAAATAAGAAATCATCATTTGCAAGAGATAAGCTAGAACCTTTCAATGTGGATAACTTTAAGATTACTTCATGAGGACATACTATGCTTTATCTCAAGTATTGGTGATTGATTTCAAGCCCCAAATACCAAATCCTCTTGATGATGATGGTTTTTGATATCTAGAGTAGAGCCATGAACATGGATTTTATTTATGCATCATATATTACTAAGGGAATTCATAAGGAGTTAGTGTCCTTCAGAGATAATGATAAAGTCCCGTACTTCAAGTGGTATTTCATGTTATTCCATATTATTCTTATTGTGGGAAGAGGGTTTGGAGCAAGGCATTGCAATTACAAATCCAAAACCTTGATGGAAATCCAATGCTTATTCAAGGACAAACCCACATTTAGATATGAACTAGAGAGCATCAAATTATGTTATATTTGAGGAATATTTTGTACAAGTAGTTCATAAAATGTTATAAAAATTTTGAGGCCAAAGGATAAACAACTAGAGAAAGGACTTGACCATAATTGGGGTGATTTGTTTTTACCTACAAGTACAACACTTATTAGGGTCTACGGTGCAAATTAGAGAATCACATCCTACCAAAACATGTTCCTAATAGAATTGTATTTTTGGAAATTATGTGGAAATTAAATGAATATGATAATCTCCATTTAACAACACACAATAATGGTTATTTTATCCCACCTAATATTGTATTCTTATATTTCATAGTTACCTCAAAGGAGGGATTATATTTTTTGGCACCAAAGTTGCAAGCTTAAAGAATGAAGGTAGAGAAAAATAGATATTTTGGCCTGGAGCACTTCATTGATTAGATCCGAAGAGGAATGAACAACTATCCATTTTACCATGAGTATGATAAACCAAAGGATTTGATCAAAAAAATTACTTTTAATGCAAAGACCCAAGATAGGAAAATGAAATGGCATAAAATCCTTGTGGGAGAAAGAAATAGGAAGAAAAGGGATACTGGTACAAGGGGACATTTATAGAAATAAAATGCCCTATCATTAGATTGCTGAAGATGTTGGATAATATTGATACACTTAGTTTTAGAAAACCCACATCAATGTTAGGGTTAAACAGTTAGAGGTCTATTGGAGAAGGTGTGCATCAAGAGGAACAAGATGTAGAGAAATTAGCTCATCAACCAATGGTGATGATTGAAAGTGCAAGATTTAATTCTCCTCAAGAAAGAATAGAGAAATAAAGATTATTTCAACTATTGGTTGATTATTCTATTACATAGGATATTGGGGGAAATGTAATTGATATTGAAGAGATGCAAGAGACCATTACCTCTACTCAAATAATGGAGATAGATGGTGCTCCCCAAGAGATAATGTTATTAGGCCTTGGAGATGGTGGTAAAACTATGAATATTGTAACTGATCTAGCATGCACTAAATTCTTTTCAAATGAAAAAATTGTTAAATCTAAAGAATTCAAAAATTTCCCTTGATTAAAATGAATACATAAATGTTTTTTCAAAAATTGAATAAGGATAAGGGAAAAGTAACTAAAGAGGAGATGAAAGAGGTGACAAATAAATTCATGGAAGAGGTTGAATTTGATGTCAACAACATATCACCCTTGAGGAGGGAAGAAGGGTTATAAAGGAGAGTGGTTGTTTACTATTTCCTAGATGGGATATTACATCAATAATTTCCTTAGACATAATTAGGAGATAGGATATTGATCAAGATGTACTAGCCTCCAAAGACCAAAAATAATAATTATACTTTGGTTTAGGGTTTAGTACAGAGTTGGAGGCCTTGACCATATGAGTAATACCCCCTAAAAATAAGAGGAATTAATTATCAAGACAAATAAATGAACTTGTAGGGAATCTTATTGTCAAATGTTAATTGACACTACTATTCCTTAAGAAACATCCATAGCAGTAAGAAAAACCTTATTCAGTAAGGAAATAGTTGAGAAATTATATGTTGATTTTGAAAAGAAATCAAGAAATTGTAGTTTGATTTTGAAAAACTACAAAAGGACCACATCATGTTGCTATAGGAGTATAATAGGCTAAAATCACTTATTAACCTACAACACCATAGACTAGCTTTGGAGACATGTACCAATAGGATAGGGATACATTCATGTTAAGGATTGTGGAATTGAAGGAGAAACTCAAGCAAAGTAGGGAGCTAGTTAAGGTAGCAGTTGAGGAGGAAAAGAAGAATCTTGTTATCCTAGTTAACCATGTTTTGGGTCATAGGCTATCTTGTATTTTGCACAATATGGAAATGCATGGGTTAATTATAATAATTTGATAAAGGCATTCATTATCCATACAAATAATGAAGCAAGTGTAAATATATTATGATTACTTGGATCACACATGTATCAATATTTAGAGATTTCTTTGGTAATGCAAAGTTTAATCCAGGTAACCTTGATGAGATTTCAAGTGTATATGAGATGGTGGGACTATTGAATGATATATTTTCTTTCTAGAGTATATTATATATACTTTTGAAAGAAAGGTTAAATTCCTTTGAAGCTTTGGAGGAAACTTTGATGCCAAATATTTCAGATAACAATGGAGAAATAAATACATTAATTGATTGGAAAGAATAATTCAATAATATTTTTCCTACTTTAAGTGCATCTATATTTGTAGAAAATGAAGCGGATTTTGTTTTGAGTAATACCAGTTTAGATAAATTTCTAAAGTTATATTCAAGCCTTAAGAGTTTTATTAAAATAAATAAGGAAGTTTTGTATGCAAGACATGTAGCCCACATACAAGGTTAATTTTTTTTGACATGTCAATGACCTTCAAAAGAGTTATATACATAGCTTGTTTGGAGATATACAATACATGAAAAGAATATTCCATGTCACTAAGGTGTTGCAAGCTTTCTTGTGCTCCTCCAAACATTAGAGTAGGTCCACATATTTAAATTCCACATCAAAAAATAGTGACAATAGAATAATTGTCCTTTTAAGTTGTTTAAGAAGACTCCAAATTGTTATGGGTAGTTAACCTTGTTATATTTCAACAAAGTGAAATTTTGTCAAATGTAAAAAGTGGAAAGTGTCATTTGATCACAAGATTTCATGCTTATTTCACCTTTAAAAGGGAATTATAATTCATTATAGAGAAGTATGATAAATTGTAAAGGGGTGGGATGTAAGAGTCATTTTAGTCTATTGTGTAGAATAGTATATTGTGTCTGAATGAATACTCTATAAAAACAATACTATATTATGATTGAAGCTTATATGAATACATGCTTCAATGTATAATCCTCTCCACTTTGTGATATAATATTTCCTTTGAATAACATAATCAAGGATTATAGTGTTATTCATCAATATTTGTTGCATTGAGTTATTTTCATTATTGGCTTTTTATTCAAGGAATAATATAATTTATTTTATAAAAATAATGAGGATATTTTTATCACAAATGGATCATTAAGTATGATCACATTTCAAGCCCTCTATAGGGCACATTATTATAAATTAATAGTGCTCAAATCCCCTTCAAGGCACATGGCCCTTAGACCCCCCATTGAGGGGATTGGCCCACCAAACCCCACAGGGGGGTGTCCCCTCTTGCATGCCTGCATGTTGAAATGGGCTCTAGAACCAACAAGATCAGGCTCTATATCCAACATTAATTCCTTCTAGCATCCACTCATATCTACTACTCCTATCACTTCCATTTACACTACTATCACACCCTTTATTGATTCATCTTGTAATGTTTCCAACCCATTCACATCCATATCCATGCCTCTTACATCCACTCCCTTCTTTACTTCCCAAACCATTTTATACTCTCAATACCACACCTATTCCTACTCCCACTTTGGATACACTCCAAGTACAAGAGCTAGCAAATATAGAGAAATAAATTAAGGATAATGAAAGAGTGCCAATGCATATAGTCTTCTATACCATGTGTTTACCTTTGAGGCTATTGCATGTCCATTTCTTGTAGGATTAATAGCTCCTATTTTTTAAATGTACAATGGGAAAGGAGACCTGGGTTCCATTTAAAATCATTCATCTAGTATCATTTATTAACATTGTGTTTCATTATTTGATATTAGTTAAGCTATTCCCATGAACCCCTAAGGGTGATTCAATTCAATGGTTTTATTTATTCCCTCTTAGTTTAATCAAATAACTTGATGATCTTTCTAGTACATTCTTATACCACTTTGATATAAAGATGGAATGAAAGATTGTGACTAATGACCTTCCTAAATGTAGACACAATAGTAATGAGCCTATCAATGATTATTATTTTATTACAATCTTTATGTGGCAAACTAAAACACCCATTTAATGACGATGAATTACAAAACATTGTTCTTGAAGGATTATTTTTAGCCTGATAAAGAATAATGTGCACCTAAATAGTTTTCCATCTTTTAGAACATTTGTACATTCTTGAAGAATCTTGAGGATCAAATTTTAGTGAAAGACTTTGAAATAGGCTCCATAATAATCTTAATATTCCTACCATTCCAAGTTTCAAAAGTATAATATTTTTTCAAAGGTTAATGATATTAAGGAAAAATTGGATCAAGTTACTACAACTTTTATTCTTTCATTTAAACCAAACATTTCTAGAAAGCTCACTAAACTTCAAGAATCCATGGATGATATGCTCAAAATCTTGTTAAGTGCTAACTTACACTTCTCTGATCCATCCATTAGATACCAAAAAATACTTACTAAATCGTATAATGATCAAGAATTTTGTAACTATCACTAAATTAAAGGTCATTACACCCAAACTTGTATAGGTATTAAGCACAAGGTACAATACATTGTTAAAAAAATATAATCAAGGTTTGAAGGCATTAATGATAATGGAAATCTATCTATTGAACCTCATAATAGTCAATTATAAACCTATACAAATCCTTTTCCATATCATTTAACCATTGTTGAAGCACATTATATGGATAAAAATTATGATAATGTAAAACAAGGACATACCAATGTTCATGCTTTTGTGGGAGCGAGCAAAGTTAATGCTACATCTCCTCCTTCTCATCTAGATCTATTGATTTTATTTTTTGATGACTAGATCTCACATAAAAATCACTATGGACCATTAAACATCATAGTAAAGATGTGAGGATGGAAGATTTGTGATGTTCTTATTAACCTTGTAAACAAACATAACATACTCATTAAGGATCTTTCAATATTTACAAAAGTAAAACCACAATAATGTGCTCATTTTGGAGTTTCTCTAAAGATAACAAATTTAATTCTAATTAATACTTTGGGTTGTGTCATATTACCACTTTATATTGAACTAAAAATGGTACAATTATTATGTTGTGTAGTCCCTATTATAGATTGATTCTCTATATTACTTGGAAGGCCATGAATAAAACATTTAAAAGTAGTTCCTTTAATTGTACACCAATGTGTTAAATTTTTCATGAAGGAATAGTTATTAATATCCAAAGAGATAAGTTTCCTTTATAGTCTTCTCCCATATTTGGTTTTCTGAGTTTGATTTCTCAATTATTTTAGGATGTTTGTTTTAATAAAATAAGTAGTTGATTGAATTGTTTTTATTTTAACCATTTTGAACAACATAATTGTCAAATATTTTCTATTTGAGTTTTGAATAGTTTGATTAGCTTTAGATCTCTAGATGAGTGCTAGAGGAGTTAGGGTAGGTAGGTTTTTGGGGGTTCTAGAACTAGTTTGGATGGTGCTTGGTATTTAGAGGAGAATTATAGCTCAAAAGATATTGTAATGGATATATGCTAGATGGCATAAGGTCAATACATCAATTTTCCTACTATTATGTCTATTCTAAAAAAATTTGGTTATTGATATAATATAAGAAAAATTCTATATTTATTTTGTTTATAAAATTAATGTGTTTCTACCTTTTTATCTTTACTATTGAAGTTATTTATATTTATGTGTTAAGGTAGAACGTACTCATTTTTGGAGCTTAATTTGTAACTTCATAGAAATAGAAGTGCATCATTTTAGTACCAAAACAAAACATAATGGCTTAGAAGGGAGATAATATGTTCTAGGAAGGAAGAGTCTAGAGAAATGCAAGATAAAGAGGTGATATAAATGATGAACTACTCAAAAGGGTGTAGGCCCCTTAAGGCTAGATTACCTCAAGAGGATTCTAAGGAAGAACAAAATGTTTAAAGGGGTCAAGAAGAAGCCATAGATCCTATGGAAGGCTTGTTGAAGCTATAGCCAAATACGGGAGTAGATTAAGGTTAAAGTCCCTAATTTTCAAGGTGAATTAAATCTATAAGTGTTCTTAGATTGGATCAAAGAGTTAGAAAACACTATGACATGGTAGGTTTTGTGGGGTTCTATAATTATTTTAGATGGAAATTGGTAACTAGAGGAGAATTACAACTCAAAGGAGATTTTGATGAATAGAGGTTGAATGGCATAAGTTCAATGTTTAAATTTTATTGCTATTGTGTCTATTTGGTATTTTCTAGTTACTATTATAATATAAGAAAACTTGTGTATTTATTTTGATTATAAAATGAATGTATTTTTCTTTTCATCTTTACTATTGAAATTATTTATATTTACAAGTTAAGGTAGAACATAATGTTTTTTGGAGCTTAATTTGTAAGTTAATAGATATTTAGGTACATAATTTTGGTATCAAACACAAAGCATAATGGCCTATATGGGAGCTAATGTGATCTAGAAAAGAAGAGGATGGAGGAATGCAAGACATTGAGGTAATATAAATGATAAACTACTTAGAAGGTTATAGGCCCTTGAGGCTAGGTTACCTCAAGAGGATTCTAAGGAAGAACCAAATGTTAAAAGGGGTCAAGTAGGAGCCATAGATCCATTGAAAGTCTTATTGAAGCTATATCCAAATAAGGGACTAGAATTAAGGTGAGTTCCTTGATTTTAAAGGTGAATTAAATCTATAAGTGTTCTTGGATTTGATTCAAGAGTTAGAGAATAACATGACATGGTAGGTTTTGGGGGGTTCTAGAATTATTTTGAATGGTACTTGGTAATTAGAGGATAATTATAATTCAAAGGAGATTTTGATGAGTAGAGACTGAATGGCATAAGTTCAATGTTTCAATTTTCCACTTATATGTGTCTATTCTAGTATTTCTAGTTATTGATATAATATAAGAAAACTTGTGTATTTCTTTTGAATAAAAAATGACTTGTTTTTCCCTTTTTATACTTACTAATGAAATTATTTATATTCATCAATTATGGTTAGAAAAAGAATATGTTTGGTTATAAAGTAGGTAGCTTTTTGGGTTTCTAGAATTAGTTTGGACGGTGCTTGGTAATTAAAGAAGAATTATAGCTCAAAGAATATTATAATGAACAAATTTTGAATGGCATAAAGTCAATGTTTAAATCTTCCTGCAATTGTGTCTATTTTGGTATTTTACAGTTACTGATATAATATAAGAAAACTTGTGTATTTATTTTAGTTATAAAATGAATGTGTTTGTTCCTTCTCATCTTTACTATCAGAATTATTCATATTCATGAGTTAAGGTAGAACTAAGTAATTTTTGGAGCTTAATATGTAAGTTCATATAAATAGAATTGCATCACTTTGGGTTCACAACAAAAAATAATGGCCTAGAAGGGAGCTAATGTGATATAGGAAATAAGAGGTTGGAGGAATTCAAGACAAAGAGATGATATAAATGATGAACCACTTAGAAATTTGCAGGTCCTTAAAGCTAGGTTACCAAGAGGATTTTGAGGAAGAACCAAACATTCAAAGGACTCAAGTAGGAGCCATAGATCCCATAGAAAGACTTATTAAAGCTATAGCCAAATAAGGGACTAGAGTTATAGTCAAGATCCTTGATTTTAAAGAAGAATTAAATCTATAAGTGCTACTAGATTGGATTCAAGAGTTAAAAAATACTGTCATGGAAGGAATTGAGGAAATTGATCCATAAAGGGTCAAATTTATGACATCAAAAATGAAGTCTCATGCTACACTATGGTGAGAGAATCTCCAAAATTTTAGAAGACAAGGGAAAGAGTAAATAAAAATATGACAAAAGATATTAAAATAGTTGAAAGCTAAGTTTATACCTTCATATTATTAGCATTTTTTTTATATAATTTCAAAATATAAAGAAAAAATAGTTATCTACACCAAATTATATTGAAAAAGATTAGGCTAAAAATTAGGAACACTTTGTAAAAAGATGATGAATATGTAGTAGCATAATATATTAATGGGCTTAGATTTTGACTACAAGATGAGTTAGCCCTACTCAAAGTAAATATCATTGACGAGGCATATCAATTGGCCTTGAAAGTAGAGGAAATTTTGATTAAGTGGGGAAAGTGGAAAGTAAATAGGGTTGTAGTAGCATGAGTAAAGGAAGAGGAATTCCCTCCAATTTTTTCAATGAAGAAGAGTTAGAAGGCAATGCAAAGCCAAAATTACAAGGAAGGGGAGGTTTTAGAGGTAGAGGATAAGGACAATAGCTTTTTGTAGGATGGAAAAAATTGAGTTGCTTTATTTGTAGTGAGACCCATAGGGCTAGCTTACCCTCAAAACCCCAAGAGAGTGATAGTGACCCAAGACAAAAAAAGGAGAAGAACCATTAATAGAATAAGTCAAATTAGAGATGAGTGAGAACTTGATGATCAATACAAACTTAACTATTGTAGAAAAATAAGTCTCATAACTTATTGGAGAATAAATAACACATGTTAGACATAATGCAAGTGTAAAGATAAGTGTGCAAGGTGGTTGTAGATGGATGTCTATTGATAACTTGGTAAGTACAAAAATGGAGCAAAAATCATAACCTATTTGTATTTTGAAACTAAATCTAGATAAAGTTTCTTGGTTGGAAAAGGATCATAGTGTTCTTGTGAATCAATCTTATTTCGTTGGCTTGAAAATTGATCCTTATCAAGATAAGGTATTGTGTGACAATGCAAACTTGATTCTTATCACTTGTTACTAGGTAGAACTTATCGATATGATAGAAATATAATTCACCATGGTAGAGAAAACACCTATGAGATACAACATTGGGGTAAAATTCATATCTTGAAACCTTTTAAAGGGGAAGGAAAAATTAAAATAGTACCTTTGTCTTTATTTATAGTGGGTTAGAAAGAGTTTCTTAGAGAATCTAAGGAAGATATTTTTTATCTATCATACCCATGAGAAAAGGAGAAATTAGATAAGAAAATAATTCCATTGGAGGTGCATAAATTTTCCTCCTTCCAAAGGAATTACTCATAAAATTGATCTAATTCTAGGCTCCAAACTTCCAAATCATGATGCTTATAGGTTAACTCCTCTAAAAGAATGAGGAAATAATGAGACAAATTATTGAATTATTAGAAAAGGGGTTTGTGAGAGAAACCATGAGTCTGTGTGCCACACCCAATTTACTCTCTCCTTAGAAAGAAGAAAAATGGAGATTATATGGATTATAGAGACATTAACAAAATCAATGTGAAATATCAATATTTTCTAGGTCCAAAATAGATGACTTATTAGATTGTTTGTAACACGCTAAAGTCTTCTCCAAGATTGAACTTAGAATTGGATATCATCGTATTTAGATTTGTGAATGTGATGAGTGAAATAATTCCTTCAAAACCAAGGATGGGTTATTTGAGTGGATGGTGACGCATTCAAATTTTATAATGCTCCAACTATCTTCATGTGAACAATGAAACAAGTATATATATTACACATGAGAAAAAATATCAGTCTATTTTGATTATATCTAAATTTTTAGTAGGAATATGGATGAGAATGTACGACATTTGAGAGTGGTACTTGACTTGGTTACAAAAGAAGTTAGTATAGAAATAGATAATACCTACCAAGTTTACATTTTCCTAGTACCTAGTAGACCCATTCACACTAGCTTAAGCTCACTTAAGGGTTTTGTTGTCTCACCTCATAGACACACTATGTAGTGCCCCTCTATGATTCACCCTGTCTGTGTTGTTGGTTGGTCTTGCTTTCAACCATGCTTCGTGATTAGGTGTTGTTTGGTAATGAGTTTGCATCCATGAGCTTGGAAATAACAGATCTCTATTTGGAACATGAGAGAATAATTTGGAAATTGTTGAGGATTCTTGAAACTTTTAGCTTGAAAACCCCGAATTCCAATATGCATTTGAAGCTGTGATACAAAACATATAAGAAATCATTTCTACCAGCTAGTGGTTGTCAAAACACAAATAAATACAATGAATGGTCAAGGGAATGCTAACATGTAGTTTGTATTTCACTAACCAAGAGGGTTTCACCAAGATAAAACAGTCCCAAGGCATCATGCTATTGAAGATAAATAAGGTTTGATGAACAAGATAATAGGAACCCAATTTTTGCAACACCAATGGTCTCAGTTAGAGAAAGCATATGTAGCATGAATGAATTTGAAGCTGCAAGTAGAACGCCTAGCATAGAAACCCAATCTTGAATGAAATTAATCAACAAAACCCAGTGACTTTTCTCCTTCAAGTTTATTCATATCCGTACCATAGTGAAACAATGGATGAATCCAAAATCCAATTCTCAAACCTAAAATCTTTACTTGACCATCTACTATCAAATGAATTGGTTAAGTGGATAAATGAATTGGGAAATTGAGAAGACTGAATTTGAGTTACTCATATTTAGGAAATTAAAGGATTAGTTTAATTAAATGAATTAGAATGTCGGTGGTCAAATTAAACATAGAAGAAAGATGATTTATTATATATATAGATTTAAATTTTGAATTGATTTTTGTGTTTATTAAAGGTTGTGATGGTATGTCTAAACTTCCCTTGTTGAAGAGTTTCTTTTATATTTTAATAAACACGAATTGATATTTATAAGGGTTGGCAATTAATAATTGATTCTTTTTCTTTTCAATAAGATCAAAAAAAGGTCTAAGAAGCAGAATGATTTGTTGAATTTGGTGTAATTAGATGAGTATCTAAATTTGACTTATATAAAAGGATTTTATGTTTGAATTTGGATTGGTCTTAAGTGTCTACTTAACCTTTTTAGGAGTTTGGATTAAGTGACCAAGTTAGTGAGTAAATTGAATAGTGGAAATAATGTGTTCATAGTTGTATTGTCGATTGGTTGCTTGTTAGATTAATGTGTCTGCTTTTGGGATTGAGTGATCCAGATAAATGTTAAGTGGGAGTCTTTTGTTCAAATGGACTAAGTCAACTTCCAGGGGCTTGGGAATCATGTTATTGGTTAAATGTGTCTTTGATGACCCTTGAACTTGGTTGATGTGATTCTTTCCATGTGTTGATATGGGTCTATTGCCATGCACTCCTTATTGTATTACAATTGTATTTGAGAGCAAGATGGTTCATGCCTTGCTCGAGATATGGACTTCTATGGTTGGGACTTATGTGCAAAATGAGTTGTGCCTCGCCTTGTGTATGTTTATGAGGTTTTGTGATTGTGCAAGTCGGCCTTGCCCTATTGATTTTATTGGGTCTCCTAGCTGCCAATAGGGGGAGTGGCTCTCAACGGAGGCTAGCACATAAAGTGGCACCAAGGTAACCCATGTGGGAGTTTCTTAACTCAGTGATAACTGAAAATGAATTAAGGGTTGGATAATTTACACATTAATCAAGATAAGTGAATGCCTCACCAATGCCTGTAGTGCTCATTGAGGCTAAGTATAGGTTGAGAAGGCTTGGTTGGCAAGACCAAATTTCTTGTCCTCACGAAAGGAAGATTGGTTCTGCATGTGTCACCTTATGGGCCGATGCCTAGCAAGAGGTTGTTAGGAAAACCATAGATGGGGTCAACATTTAGACTATCAAGACAACCTAGGGATGGGGGCTGACATCTAGGCTGTCAAGACAACCCATGTCAGGACTGTGCAATGACACTCTTCCCTCTGCAGAATAGTATTCCCTTATTTGTTCTCTTGCCTTGGTGTGTTATGTTCTCTAGAAGCAATGTATGATCTTATGTGTTGTTATTGTAGTTTTTGTGTCAATTGTCCCCTGTTAGCTTTGTTATGTCAGTTTGTGGTTGCCTTGTTGTTGTGGTTGTGGGACTAGGTGTTATCTCCTAGCACGGGGGGTGGACCTTTAGGTTCCACACGGTCAGGTGGAATGTGCCTTGTACTCCATTGGGTTTCTTTTCTTTGTTGATTCATGTGGTGGCTGCTCTTGATGATGCGAACTCCTGCACTTGATTCAGTTCGAGTGAATTGTCTTTCATGTACTTGTATTGTACCATAAAACAATTGTATCATATATTATACTTTTGATGAACTCTCCTCACATGTATACGGGGAGACAATGTTGTTTGAGATGTAATATTGTAATTTAAATTGTTGGAATCTCTCTTGTAAAGGATAATGTTAATGATGTAACTTGTTTATGTTAGTTAATGAGGTTGATTCTGAAAGGTATCTATTGATGTCATGATGTGATTATTTTATGTTGTTACATGGATTTGTTTAATGTGATGGTTTATAATTCTTGTTAGTTTGGTTAATGGGATTCTAGTAATGCAAGGTCTTAAAACCTTAGAGGACTTAGTGTACATTACATGCTAACTTATATTATGCAATCCTAGTTGTTGCACTTTAAAAAAAAATGTTTTGTTTTCTTGTGTTTAGTGTGTTGTCCTCTAGAGTTTTGTGGTGGGCTGTTACCCACTACACATGTCCTGACATTTGTTCCAAGCATTCTACATGTTTCACATTCTTGGAGGGTTAGTTCATAATTTATTGTCACCTTCCTTCTTCTTCCTTTCCTACATATATAAGGAATTCATTGTATATTCTTGATTTACTTCACGATGATTTTTGGCATTATGTGTGTTTATTCATTTGTGAAAGTATTTTGGATATTGCATTCATTATATTGTTAACTGGTATCAAAGACATGGAAAATAAATCTCTTCTCATTTTTTTTTAAATAACACACCAAGACCTATAATAAATGTGTCATAAAGCTCAACAAACATCACCATTAAGTCTAGAATGTTAGGAGTTAGGTGTTGTACACCTTGCATAATATTTATAATGTTTAATTTATTATTATGTGTTTGGTGCACTTAGGGGGTCCTAGAAGTATGTGCATCACTAGGAGTTAACATTCTTGGGGCAACTTAATGTTGTATGTAACATTGGGAAATAATGTAAGTTGTAAAAATGTATTTATTTAATAGTAGAGAAAGTAATTTAATAAAGTACCCAATATTAAATGTGGGGTCATGGTTTCATAATCTCATGGTTTTAGTCACATGGTTTTATGTAATACCACTTATTGGTTTTGTGGGAGCTTGTTTCTATAAAAGCAACCGCATGGGTAGTTTTATAAGGTTGGCAATTTGACAGGTTAGCTCTTGTTAGCATTTGTGAGGGTTGAAGCATGACATGGGATGTATGGTTAGATGCTTGTTCACATGGATTGCTTGTGGAGGGTTTGATGATTCAGAGGTGTTCATGGAGGACTCTGAAGATGTATTGTAATTTTTATTTTTGAATAATACATGAGTCATGGATGCATTTGGAGGCTAGGTTTTTCCCTCTTGAGGGTTTTCCTAGGGTATATCGTGTGTCATATTTCATGGGTATGTTGTCTATTCTCTTGAATGTGGATTTTGAATACTTATTTGCATAGATTTCTATTTTGGGTTATGTGGAAATTGATATTATGCAACTGCAAGTTTCCTTTCATTTGGTATCAAATTCATGGTTGTGGTTGTATAACCCTAGGTTGAGAAATTTTTATTTAAGTTTAAATCTATGGCCTTGCATGAGAGAATGAAAGACATGGAAAGTTATGAGGGTTTTGTAGGTTGTTTATTATAGATATGAGGGTTTTAGGTTTGTTGTTATGATGGATTGTTTGTAGATTTGGGGTGTGAGAAATGTTGGGTCAAAAGGGTTTCTTGGTTGTGCATTCAAATAAGGCTTTTGTGGGAGAAGTGTTGTAGATGACACCCCGAGACAAAATAGATCTCACAGTTGGATCCAGGTTGGTTGAGAGATGAAAAATGATATAAAATATGACCTATTTTGACCACTATGAAAAAAATGATTTTTTTTTACCAATATGGTCGTATGGCCATACAGCCTACAAATTTCTAGTCTGTGGAAAAAATATAAAAAATATATAAATATATAAAAAAATAGAAAAATTAAAAATTTAGGGGGGTGGGGGGCTCTGCAGACCCCATGCCACCCCCTGGCCTATTAGCAATACCAATAGGTACTTGTAGTACCTATTGGTACCCCCCCTAGCTAGTGGGGTTGCCATCGCCTGTAGTACTTTTTCCCCTAGCATGGGACCCTCCAGTTCGGCAGGGCTAGACCTTGTTAATTGATGCCCACAAAAATAAAAATAAATTTTTTTTATCCACCAATGCTTTTTAATAGTAACATTGCCTTTATCAAAATTTTCAATTTCATCACTAATTTTTTAAAAACAAAAAAATAAACCCATTTGAAATTTTATTTCGGGTCTGCCACCACCCAGGTGGTGGTGCCAACGACCAACTGCCGGCGGGCCACTCTAGAGCCACCAGTGCTTAGTTTTATAGCCAAATTGGACAATTCTTTTTCCAAGAGGCATAACTTTCACCTAGATGGTATGTTTTTCAACTTCTTATACTCATTGGAAAGCTCTCTCCGAGCACTACGCTATGGTACAAATTTGGTTTCCTAATTTTGCTATTTTGACCAAATTTTGGAGCCTAAAAAATAGATGTTATCAGTCTCATGGTTTTGAGCATAAATTTTGCATGCAGAATTAGTTTTTTAATTTCAAATAAGTGTTGGAGAGAATATTTAGTGTACTTTACATTGTTTATGTTATATTCTCATTTTTATATGCAGAGAGATTTATGTACTTTTTTGAACACTTGTGGGTGCCTAAGATTCAGGGTGTGATTATGTGAGCATCTAGAAGAGTCAAAAGGTGAAAACTTGAGGCAGTACATGTTTTCATGTGCTTTTAATGATGGTATAGTTGATTATTAGTTTGGTGCTTCCTGATATAGGTTTACATATGTGTTTCAAAGTTGGATCTTGATGGTGATAAGTACATAGGTTGTCTTTAGTTTTGAGGACATGTTTGGACATGGTTTGAGACTTGGAGTCTCATGTGGGTGATAGTTGAGTACCAGTACAATGTTGGTGTTGGTTATGGTGTCATGATTATGCTGGTACACTTTTGCATTGGCATGACATGATCAGATTTGTGGTGTTTTGGTGGTGAGTTGGTTTGGTGTTCGGATGTTGTTTTTCATCTCCTATATGCTTGTTTGGTTCCTTCACTATGGTACTTGGGTGTGGACATGTTTGGAAAATTAGATCTGAGGTTGATTTGGTGTTTGAATCATTTGGTCTACAAGATTATTCTCTTTAATATCTCAATTTGTGGTTTACTAATGTGATGATGAGTTTGTATGTTTCAATGATTGGATCTATGAGTTATGTGATTGGTAGGTATGCACATCCTATTGCTTATAGTGGGATGACTTGAATGTGGACTGTCTATATCCACTAGGTTTGATTCATTGTTGTTACAAAATTTGTTAGTTGACCTTGTTTGTGGTCATTTGTACATTGGTATGTGGGCTTTGAGATTAGAGTATGGATGATGTTTATAGTACCTAGATAGTCAGTTATGGGACTTGTATCATGATGGTTTTATCACTATGCCATGGATATCTTGGTTACACATTTCGGTTTTGAGCTTTTGATAGTGATGGATTAGCAGTGTTGGATAGATTCTTGATGGTTTGTTGGTGGTTGCATATTCTTGGCTTGGAGATATTGGTTTCACTTAATGTTACCAAAATTTTAGTTGTGTGTGTAGACTTGGATCATCTTTATAGAGGAGATGGTTGCCATGATGCCATATGTAGCTCGGTATCATGGTTCAGTGAGAGTTGTTGGAAGTGATGGATGGTTATCTTCATGTGATTAGAGATGTTGTTTCTTGGTTTAGAGTGTGTTTGTTATTATTTCATGGTTAACTCTTGATACTAGTTTAGAGTTTTGGCATGATACATGTTCTCTTGAGACCAGGATGTATGTATTGTTGCATGTGAGATATCCTAGGAGGAGATGGTTAGATCATGTTGTCATGTTTATGTTCCTGATTCATGATTAGAGCTTTGACATTGATATTGTTTGGTTCTCTTTGTATTGAGTACATGATCATTTGCTTGATTACTTAATGATGGTGCTATGTTGCATTTGGAGTTTGACATGTATTGATCAATTATAGGTGCTCATGGATACATAGTGACTTAGGTGAGGCTTGGAGTTCTCTTGTGTTTAGAGACATGTATTGAGATGGTTACTCTTGATGGGATTTCAATAGGAAGTCTGAGGATCCTACACCTTGGTTGGACGTGAGTCCAACATGGTCTTATGAGGAGACTATTCTTCGATGATCCATGATGAATTGGGTATCTTGGAGGAGCATTCTCATTCCCCACTCTTGGTCTACTTGACAGTTTACTTGAGAGGTATTTCCCATTGTTTCTTTAAGGTGCATTATGTTTGTTGTTTTTCTTCTCATGCATATGCATCTCCAGAGCTATGGATATTTGGTTCTAAAGGGTTCATTTAAGGAGTGTTGGAATGTTTATCTCCTTATACATTGTGAGTGCATTCATTGATGTTGGGTTTAAGAGACATATTGGGTTGATTTCCTTCTTTGGGAATGGTTGCATTGAGTTTGATCTTCTTATTTTGAGAGACTTACATCCATGTTAGTTGCATGATACATATGTTATGTTTTACCTTGGTGATTTAATGGGTTGGGTGTTGTTATGGATTTATATTGGTGTGTTGTTGAGGATATCATACTTGACATAGTTGGCATTTAGAGGTGAATGTAGAAGGACTTTCTACAGGTGTATGATGTGCATTATTTCTCTCTTTGGTCTTGGTTATCTTCCCGAATGTTTGGCTTCACATTACATTGGTTTTGAGGTTTGATTGGAGCTATTGTGATCACTAGCTTGTGGTAATGTGTTTTCAATTATGTTCTTGGGTGATTACATGGAGGTTCCTTTATCTCTTTCCTTTGTTGGGTGTGGAGAACATGGGAGAGCTATGGAGACTTGTGGTGAGAGTTGTTCTTACAAGTTATTGGTTTACATGTTTTTCATATCAATGTGGATGATTCCTTGGTACTGCATGATGTTGTTGAAACCTTCTTTATGATGCTATTAGTAGACTTGGTATGCCTTGATCATTTTCAGATTTTAATTACCCATGTAGTGGGAGTTCCTAGATGTGTATGTTCTTCATTGATAGGTTTGCACATGGAGCTTGTGATTGCAGTTTATGGGTGTATATGTTGATGGCATGAGTTTACTATGTTTTGTATACCTTGGAGGTATGGATAGTTGGATGTGTTAGCACTTTTTGTGGGTGCTATTTCAACTATGGTTAGTGTATCTTGACAACTACTAGTGCATGTTGATACCTTTGGATTGAGTGTTTATGTTTGGGATATCAGTTGAGGCAGGACTTATGCTTCATTGTGATAGATTGTGTGGATTCTCTTTGGATGGATTAGATAATCTTTGTGCATTGGCATGATGGAGGAAGAGAGCATTCATGCTTGGGATGGTGGTCACCTTGTTTCTTGTTACAAGTATCTTAATGGAGCACACAGAGCATTTTGATTCCTTGATGGTATATGTGGCTATAAGGATTGTTCCCTTGTTCTTTCTTTGAGGTTACTTGTTACCCCTTATGCAATGTATACAACAAGTGGGAGAATGTTAACAATTAGGTGTTGTACACCTTGCATAATGTTTATAATGTTTAATTTATTATATGTGTGTGGTGTGGCTAGGGGGTCCTAGAAGTATGTGATGTTGGTGTAATTAATATTTAATTACACTTGCATAACTTTACTTAGGCATTATTTATTTCCTAGGTTAATTAATTATCATCTTTATTTTTTGAGCTATCTTGTTGCTCAAGATAAGATTAGGGTTATGCATATCTTGCTTTTATAAAACAAATCATATCTTGTAATTATTGAATTCTCGAATAATATTATGTTGCACATTCTTTTGCAACCTCTGTGTCTTTTTCTGATTTTCTCTTCTGTGGAAGGTATTCTGGTTTGCAAATCTGATCTTGGTTTCTAACATGGTATCAGAGCCTTGATTTGCAACCCTTCTCAGATTTTTGAGAAAATAATTGTAGGGTTCATTCAGGATTCCTCGAGGATATCATGCCTTGAGTTCATCTATGAGGAGTTTTGGATCAGATCGGGCTTCACCATTAGATTCAGAGCGCTAGAAAAAGTCAGGATTGACTTTTATTTTGTAGATTTTTGCCATCATTTGCTAGATCTGTGAGGGTTTCAGGTTGGGAGAGTTTTTTCAAGTTTTGGAGGTAGCCAAATTTTTGGAGTAGTTTGAGTAGAAACGGAGGTCACCATTGCGTTCGTAACGGCCAAAAACCCTAAGATCGCCTTTCATTTCGTTGATTTTGGTGAAAGTTGTTTCTGAGGCAAAAAAAAATTTCCTAGGGGGTCGTACGGCCTCCCCAGCGCACTCCACGAGGCACAAAAATTGAGAAAAATAAAAAAAATGTGTTTTTCGAAGTTTGTGCGGGCGCCTCTAGTTATAAGGAATTATGCCGCTGTCGCACCACCGGGAGGCCACCAGCCCGCCACCGCAGTCGGTGGCACCGCCCACTTCCTTAGCCAGCCTAGGATAGCCCCTGTGGGCTCCTCTGTGGATAGCCCCGGTCATATGGAGGACCGGGGGCCTCCCGCCCAACCCTCGCGGGCTCCGCTAAGCACTAGCAGTGGTCATATTGAGGACCAAGCGCTATGCGCCAGCCCCGCCGCCCCCTCAGCACTAGTGGAGATCATATGGGCGACTAGGGGCTCTGCCCCAACCCCTAGCCGCTAGCCCCCTGGTCCTGCATGGGACCAGGGGCTAATTTTTTTTAGCCCCTGGGCGCCCTGCAACCCTTATTGGGCATTCTAGAGTTGTTTTCACCAAATCAGGTGTATCTTTTGCATACGATCTCTGTTTTCCACAAACGAGATACTGTTGGAAAGCTGATTCTGACGCTGATCCAGTGGTACTAGTTTTTTTACCGGATCTTGCTCCAGATTTATTTTGCAGGCCTTTGAACTCAGATGTTGCTGTTTTCACTCCGGAGGGCCTATCTTTTGACTTGGTGATCCTTTTTTCGTCATTCTTGCGGCGTTGGAAAGCTGATTCAGTCCTCTACACAGATCTGAGGTCTATTTTATTTTTCTGTTTATGAATTTTTAGTATGCTCTCCTTTTAAAATTGTTGGGTTATTGTAATAAATGAACTATGATAAAGTTCCATTTAGGGGGGTTTCTTGCATAATAAATCTGATTAGAGTGTAGTTTTCACTTTGATCTCTATCTCCATCTTGTTTTGATGGCAACTCGCATGAGTTTATCTGGTGTCTTAGTATCTTTTTTCCATATCTTTGCTTAGCTAGACACATTGTTGATTCACATCGGTTCACACTTTAGATTGAGAGCCTATGGTTAATGATCCGCATTGGATCCATCTCAGTTTGAGGGCCATGTTTTTATGGTTAATGTTCTAGAGTCTGTATGGTACTCCTTCCCATGGAAGATTTTTAGTCTCAGTTTGGCATCGGCATCGAGTTACACAGCTTCCAGATTATGTCATCATCTCATCTCTTGTTGCTTCATAGATTCCAGGGTTGTTCCAGTTTGTGAGTTTTCGAGTGTTCTGTGGCATCGGGTCTGCTATCACATTATCATGATTCTAGTTTTGGTTTCAGTTGTAGACAAAATTATCTTTCCTTGCTTGTCAGATTGTGGTTCCAGTGTTACTCCATAGTGATCTTCCAGTGCTTCTTGCAGCAGTCATCTCATTGTAGGGGGGTTTTGTCCCACTAGGTTTTCCTTCTCTACCTCATCTTTGCATTTGTACTTGGGTACCTGATCAGGCCTTGTTGTCGGGACCCATTCATGCTTTCTTTCATTCATCTTAGTTTTAGGTGCATGCTTTATTTGCTTCTCCCTAAGTTGCACTTATGGGGGGGTGTTGGTGTAATTAATATTTAATTACACTTGCATAACTTTACTTAGGCATTACTTATTTCCTAGGTTAATTAATTATCATCTTTATCTTTTGAGCTATCTTGTTGCTCAAGATAAGATTAGGGTTATGCATATCTTGCTTTTATAAAGAAAATCATATCTTGTAATTATTGAATTCTCGAATAATATTATGTTGCACATTCTTTTGCAACCTCTGTGTCTTTTTCTGATTTTCTCTTCTGTGGAAGGTATTCTGGTTTGCAAATCTAATCTCGGTTTCTAACATTTGCATCACTAGGAGTTAACATTCTTGGGGCCACTTTATGTTGTATGTAACATTGGGACATAATGTAAGTTGTAAAAATGTATTTATTTAATATTGGGGAAAATAATTTAATAAAGTACCCAATATTAAATGTGGGGTCATGGTTTTGTAATCTCATGGTAATAGCCACATGGTTTTATGTAATACCACTTGGTGGTTTTGTGGGAGCTTATTTCTATAAAATAAACCAAATGGGTAGTTGTTTAAGGTTGGCAATTTGACAGGTTAGCTCTTGTTAGCATTTGTGATGGTTGAATCATGGCATGCAATGTGTGGTTATATGTGTGTTCATATGGATTGCATGTAGAGGGCTTGATGATTTAGAGGTGTTCATGGAGGACTTTGAAGATGTATTGTAATGTTTATTGTTGAATAATACGAGTCATGGATGCTTTTGAAGGCTAGGTTTTTCCCTCTTGAGGGTTTTCCCAGGGTATATCTTGTGTCATCTTTGATGGGTATGTTGTTTATTCTCTTACATGTGAATTTTGAATACTTATTTGCATATATTTCTATTTTGGGTTATGTGGAAATTGTCATTATGTGGCTACAACTTTCCTTTGATAGAAGGCCCAAATCAACTAGAAAAGTGTGTTAAATCATCAATTTTTAGTACAAAAAATTTACAATTTTTTTGGGACCTTGTACATACTACTGTATAAAACTCATATGGCTATACAAAAGTCATGCATATACAAAATCAATTTTTTTTACAAAATCTACATTTTAACAATAGTAGATTAATCTTTCTAGGAAATTTACTTTTGTAGATAATTTTTTTTTGTATGTTTTTTAACAAATCAATTGGTGATTCCATATTTGAGGGTTTCCTCATGTAGCATCTAAAGTTTTTGAGGGAAAAATTTTGTTGTGTGCAAGGTCTTCAAAGTTAGTTGTGTTGAGTGCCACCCATCAATTAGGTGACCCCACACCATCCTAGGCATTTGTATTTACTCAATCCACTACCTTAGGGTTTCATATGCCCTATTTCCATGAGCATAGAGTGGATATTCCCATTTGAAGAAAGTCTCTTCACCTTGTGGCCTCTATTGGTTCTAATGCCACTCCAAGCCAAGTTCTAACCTAACTTTTCCACTAGGAATAGCCTCTCTAGGCCCTTTGTTAACACAAACATCTTTTTCACCCTTTCCACAACTAGTAGCACCACCTCTAAAGATAAATACACTAGTTTCAAACCTTCTTAGGCATGGAATTGGCTTGTCTCCATTGGTGGAGTATTATCTCGCCACTTGTATTCCCACATAAAAAGGAAAAGTAATACCTAAACTATGAATTGCTTACTCTTAACATTAGTATTTTAAGCTAACTTCCATACTAACTTATAATCCCTACCAAGTGCTCCTACAAGGGGATATGTTTTATTTTTATTGTAACCTACAAATTAGATGATGCTTTTTTTTAAATTTGTTGTAAAAAAAGGTTAGTTCCATCCACTACATTATGATATTACTTTAACTATTTTTGGCATCTAAATCCTTTTGCATTATTTTTAACAAGGTATAATTGTCACCTTGCTTAAAATGAAATTTTACAATTTTATAAAAAAATATCAAAAAACTATAGAGAATTTAGTTGTGATTGTAGTTTTTAGCCTTGACAAGACTATATTTATAAAAATGAATAAAAATTCATGTACTATAAACAATCAATATAGGCTCTTAAGTTACAAAAATCACAATCAAATTGTGTCAATTTTTCTAGGGGGGATATTTTACAACACTAGTCAAATTGGTGTGGTTTATAAAACACAATTCAAGTTCCTTTTTGTGTGTTTTAGAATGGATCCTAAAATTGATCTATTAACTCCATATAACTTTCACACATGGAAGGTAAAAGTAAAACTACTTCCTCAATCAAATGGTTTATGGAAAATGTTGAATGATCAACAAATACAATTTAGAATAGAGTATAAATAATTTATCCATAAAAACAAGTTAGATGAATCCATGGACATTGTTGGACTACATGTATCTTATAATTTACAACTTCATCTAGTAATTTGTACTAACCCTAAAGAAATGTGAGAATAGTTAAATGATTTATTTAGTACAATTGATGAATTTAAAGTCCTTCAATTGCATGTTGAATTAACTACCTTGTCTCTTGATGCCCTTCGCTCAATTAAATATATTTTGGTTAAATTCAAGTATTTGTCTCCTCATCATTGAGGTTGTATAATATTTTTTCTTAATATTATCAAAGTTAAAAGTCCCATATTAGGTTTTGTCTTCTACTTTTTAGTCTACCATGGATGCTCTTGGTACATGATTTTCAAGATTCCTAATTTTGAACAATTTTGTGAAACTCATGAGGGAACAATTCAAGTTACTCTTCATGGATTCAATCACTTGTTCAAAATTCTAGCATTAATGACCCAAACATCTAAAGGAAAAGATAGAAGTGCAAAAAAATGTAAGGTAGAAAGAACTTTAGCAAATGAGAATTCATCTAAGTAGAAAAAATATATAATACACAAGCCACATCTTCTAAATCAAGTAATATTTATTTCATGATAAAGAAGAAAAATAAAGGACTGTGTACTTTTTATAGATTATAAAATTATGACATAAAATTTTGTCATCAAAAGATTGCAACCTTTGAAGAGGCCATAAAGAAACACATTGATATTCCCAAACCTAGCAAGGGTCAAGCACTTTCAACTAAAGGTTTAAATTCATGCATAAAGAGTTGAATAGTTGACTTAGAAGCCTAACATCACATGACTCATTCAAATTATCTTCCTAAGATTATTTCTAATAACATTGTTTCTTAGATTCCAATAGGTAACTCTACATAGATTCAAGTTTTGGGGTCAAGTATTGTACAATTGATAAATGGTTGCATTGAGGATGTTCTCTATAATATCAATATTTATACCAATCTTCACTCTTCATACTATATTTTCTATGTCAAGGATGGGATGATAGTTGATTTCTCACTACATGAAGTAGTTATTTGAGAGCTACAACATCATGCAAAAATTATTGCTTCAAGATGAGTTGATCATAGGTCTATATTGTATAGGTTTCATGGTTTTGCATCATCTTATGGTTCACCACACATTGCCATGCAAGTTATTTGAGAAAAAATTGACATGAGAGGTTTGGGCACCTCAATTATAGGTATCTTTAGAAATTGAGTACACAAGATATGGTACTTGATCTTCCTAATGTGTGATGCATAGAGGGATTTTGTGGAGGTTATGTACTTGGAAAAATCATCAAGAACCATTTTTTAATGTTAAGTCTCTCTATGCTACAACCTTACTTGAGTTGTTTCATAATCACCTCATTCCATTTCCAACTCCATTTTTAAGAGCCAAGTATGTTCTCACCTTCATTGATTATTACTCTTGTTACACATAGGTGTACATTGTTAAGTACAAGAGTGATGTATTTACCACATTTAAGACATTCAAGGTGTTTTTGGATAAGTAATCAATTTCCTTTGCAAATTAGATACATATAGATAATGGGAGGAAAACATGAGCTAAGCCTTTAAGGATTATTGCACTGAGCATAAAATTTCATCTTTGTGTGTTTAAGCAATCAATTTTTCCAACTATATTTAGAACCATACTCCCCACAATGTAGTTAAAAATATCACTCTAGAGGAGGCTTGGTCCAATATCAACTTTTATGTTTCCTTCTTTAGAGTATTTGGTAGTGAGGCTTGGGAATTCATATCAAATGATTGACATAAGGAATGGAGAAAAAGAGTCAACCATTCACCCTTTTTAGCTATTGTGAGGATGTGAAGGCTTCTTGATTGTTTGATCCAACCAGTAAAGATGTTTAATTTCATAGAGGTGTTCATTTTGATGGTTCTTTCACATAGATGAATCCTTTGTCCACTTCTTCTTCCTCACTACCTAATTTTCCTTCATCTCATGAGGGTAACTTTTCACTTGATGATAATTTAGATGATGTTCTTATTCCGTCACCATGTCCACCACCTACTACTCATATTTTAACTAGATGAGCTTGTAGTGCTATTGAGGAGGTTGGATCTTTAGTTAGAAATCCTATGAGTTCTTGCCTCACTCACTCATATACTTTCACCACAAGTATTTTGATTCATGCTATATCTATAGATCCATAAAGTTTTTTAGATGGTTCTAGTAATCTAAAGTAGGATTCTGCTATGGAAAAGGAGTATTCTTCTCTGATGAAGAATCACAACAAGATTTGGTTTCTCTTCATAAAAGAAAAAAGATGGTTTAGTGCAAGTGGGTGTACCACACCAAGTATGAAACTAATGGTTCTATTGAAAGTTATATAAGGCACATCTTGTAGCTAATGTTTTTTTCACAAGATGAGGGTATTGACTACTTCAAAACATTTTCCCCTTTAGCCAAGATTGATTTTTTTGTCTTTTACTTTTTCTTGCTACATTTCAAAGATGTCCACTTTCCCAGATTGATGTGAAGAGTACATTCTTGCAATGTGATCTTCATGAGGAGATATACATGGAGTAGCCTCCAATATTAGTGTAGGACTCTTCACTTTTTTGTAGGCTTTGAAATTCATTATATGGTCTCAAACAAGATCCTTGAGCTTGGTTTGAGAAAATTGATGGTTTCTTACTTGCATCTAGTTTCACATGTTACTTTGATCACAAAGTGTACATATAAAGATGTGGAGATGGGATTTTTAGACTATTACTATATGTAGATGATCTAATTCTTGTTAGAATCTTCTTATCCATGCTTTAAGATGTTCCAATCAATTTGATAGAGAACTTTGACATGATTGATCTAAGTCTTTTGAATTTTTTTCCTTGATCTTTAGTTTTTTTAGTCTACCAAGGGGATCTCTATATACTAGTAGAAGTATTCCATTGACTTGCTTCATTAGTTCAACATGGCTAATTGTAATCTTGCACCCACACTATTTTAATTTGGTGTCATTTTGACTGTCACTTGCACCACATCGAGTATTGATGCTACTTGCAATTAGTTTATAGTCTTTTATATTTTACCCACACTTCTTGATACCACCTTTGTTGTTGGGTTTTGTCTCCCACTTTTCCCACAATCCTCGTGAGATTCATTTGAAGATAGCCAAATGTATTTTGAGGTTTATTCAAGGAAATTGAATTTTTGATATTAATATACATTAGGGGCTTCACAAATAGTAGGCTTCATTGAATTATATTGGGTTGGTGATGTTGACTATTAGAAGTCCACTTTTGGGTTTATTGTTTCCCTTATTATTGGTCTAGTTGCATGGTCCTACACGAAGCAATCCTCTATTGTATTATCATCCATTGAGGACGATTATCAAGGTGTAGTGCTTGCTAGAAAAGAGGTTCTATGGCTTCAAAAAAAAAATTTTTTTTTGTTTGCTTCTTATTCATCATATTATTCTCTAGTGTAATAACCAAAGTGCCATTCACATTTCACACAACCTAGTGGAGCATTAGAGGATGAATCACACAAATATGCACATGTATTTCATTTGATAGTTCATCCATGATGGCTTTCTCTCTTTAGAGTATTTTTCTACTAAAAATATATTTGTGGATATCTTTACTAAATGTTTAATATCACCTTGTTATCTTAAGTTGCAATGTATACTTAGGGTGAATGAAGTTGTCCTTGGAAGGTCTTGATTCCTCAATACTTTGTATTAGTTCTCTTTTTGGGAGAAGATATTTTCTTATAGGATTTTTATTTACTCCATTTATGAAAGACTTGTATCTTTACAAGTATCTCATTAGGCCTTATTGTCAAAACTCATTTTTTAGTGACCATTTAATAATTGTTGAGGTAGTTGTCTCATTGTACAAGATTAATACACATGTCATGATTTTGTCCAATCCTATTTCACAACATTTCCTTTATAAGTTAGGCATCATATGTACATTTCATATTCAATCAATCAATCTTGCATCCTTAATCATAGCAAGATATTATTTCCACTTCTCTCTTGTGGAAGATATTTTGGTTTGGCAACTAATCTTGGGGTGTTGGGAGTTCACACTCAACTCCATGATATCAGAGCTTCAGATTTGCAAACTCTTTCTTAGATCTGAGGGCTTTTTTCCATGCATGAGCTATTGCTAGATTGAAGATCATGGTGAGTCAAGTAAAATTGAATATGCTCTTCTCTTGCATCATGTGACAACTTGAAGAATAAAAAAGCTTGAAAGAAACACCGGATTTGGGGGCTTTCTCTTTATGGGTTTCTATTGCAAGTTAATTTTGAAGCTTGTTGGTGCAAATTTGAGATCACCATTAAGTTTAGGTAGTCGAATAAAGTCTTTTTTTCCTTTCATTTCATCCAAATTGGACTTGCGGGGTTAGATCTACAAGGGTTTCAAGTTGGGTGAAGGTTATCAAATTCAAAAGGTAACTAAATTTTTAGAGCACTTTGGGCCATAACTGACCCTACCATTACATCCAAAAGACCCAAAAACCTAAATATTACCTATCAAATCATCAAAATCATACTCTTAGTCCTAGGGGCATCAAAGGTTTATTTTCTCCAATCAACATATTTCTTATAGATTTGTACTTGACTATATCATACAGTTTGCAACAAGCGTTAGATTCTATAGTCATATTTGGGTGAATATTCCTATACCCAAGCAACATCTTCCCTACATCAGTTGTAATTTTACAATTGGTTTGTATCACTATACTTAGTCTTTGATGGTACAAAATTGTAATTGTTGATAAACAAATTATTTAAAAATTATTGTCAAGCATTAGTTGTGAGTTAAAATAACTCATGGTCACCTCTATAATGGGAGGCTTAAAGCCTTAGGTGGTGCGGCCCATGGCCCCCACCCGATGGGCCCTATAGCTCAACCACCGACAACACATGGGAGATGCTACTTTGTTGCCACTTAGGTGACATTTTTTTAAAATTGTGTAGAGCAGTGGGTCACATGGGTGCCAAGGGGCCCAAACTTATCCCCCTAATGCCCAAATTGGTAATTTTTTTCAAATGACTATAATTTTTTGCCACAGTATCCAATTTTTAAAAACGATATAAAAATTTGTCTTAATGTACTTCGCAATCAACAAGGTTACTTTTCTAAATTTTGTTATTTGGTGCCAATATTTGTTGTTTGAAGGTAGATCATTTTTGGCTCTTGAGCTCATAATTTTTTGCCACAATCTCTGATTTTTTACGATTATTGTAGTTTTGGAAAGGTATTGAGGATCTATATCATGCCATCCATGTATTTTTTCCAGATTCAACCCTAGGTATATTTTATTCATATTTGTGTTTATTCACTTGGGAAGGTGTTGTTTTGATCCTTGCAGTTCATTTAAGTTTTGGATCTTGTATCTATCTCTTGTTTCTTCAAGTAGATTCTTTGGTTGCTCCAATCAAGATTTTTCTAGTGTTCCTTGGCATCAAGACAATCAATCTTTGTATTTATTGCTTTATTATGATTCTTGAGTTGCTCCAAAGATTGTCATCGTTTCTGACATCGAACTCATCTTGTCCTTTGTTGCTTGGATTAAGATTCCAGAGTTTGCTTTGTAGTGTGCCTCCAGTGTTTCCTTATAATAGGTTATCTCATTATGGGTGGGGGGGGATATATAGTCTCTCCTTTCTTTCCTATGGAGGGAAATTGATTGTATCTTTTCTCTCTTTTGGAGAGGAATTTTGTCCCACTGGTTTTCTCCTTTTCTTTGTTTGTGAGAGATTGGATTGTAAATAGGTACCTAACATGGCCTTGTAGATGGGACCCATAATCATCTTCATTTTTTGCATCATTTTCATAATAATCTAGACTACTCCCTAAGTTGTACTTAAGGGGGTGTTTGTGTAATTAAGTGTTTTACCTAACTAGTTATCTAGTAGGTCCTATTCACATGTTAAGTTTACTTAGGTCCTAGGGAATCTTTCTAGAAGTCTTAGGTGTCATGTGATGTTATCTTATCTTATTGTGGAATTTAATACTTGTGTCCTAAGTTATTTAATAATTGTTGAGGTAGTTGTTTCATCGTACAAGATTAAGACATGTCATGATCTTGTCTAATCGTATCTCACAACCTTGCTTTTATAAATAAGGCATCATAGGTACATTTCATATTCAATCAATCAATATTGCATCCTTAATTGTAGCAAGATATTCTTGTCATTTCTCTCTTGTGGAAGATATTTTATTTTGGAAGTCGATCTTGAGGCATTGGGAGTTCACATTCAACTCCTACAAAAAAATGGTCATGGTACATCTACACAATAAAAGTTGTCCCAAGGTGCCTACAACAACTTAAAACTTAGGAAGATCACACCTTGAAAAATTATAGAGAATAAATGAGAATACATGCCTAATTGATTTGTCTGAGTACTTGGACATCAATCCCATCTCTAATTTACTAGCCTTTATTCACACTTAGCTAGGACTAATGAGGGTCAAATGAAAGATGAGTGAAATGAGAGTAAAAACAACAAATTGATGAAGTGCCTACTAAAGAAGAAGAGAGATTAGGTTGAATGAATGTTAGATACCAAATTGGTGGCTACATAAGCTAGATATTATAAGTGGTATTTTGTTAAATGGTAAGGTCTACCAAATTATTACAACTCTTAGATTACAAAAGCCTACTTAAGTATGGTTGAATTGCTCCACCATATGCACCAAAACTAGAATGTTCATATTTTCTAAGAGAAGGGGAGAAGGATGTGAAGCATCTTCTTTAATTGGATCCTCCAACATTTTTTTTGTTGAGTTTGATTGCTTAGTCATTGTAGGATGTTTCTTTTACTAAAAATAGTATTTGGTCAAATTGTTATGCTTTTGACTATTTTGAATAGCATAGTTATCACTATTTTCTATTTTTAGTTTTGAAGAGTTTGATTAGCTTTAGATCTCTAGTTTACTTAGAGTTAGGGATTCACAGATTTTGGGGGATTTTCAAGTTGGTTTGGATGATGGTTGGTAATTAGAGGAGAATTACAACTTCGAGCAGATTTTGATGAATAGAGGATGAATGACATAAGGTTATTTTTTATAGTTTTTCTACTACTATGTCCATTCTTGTATTTTATAGTTATTGATATAATATAAGAAAATTTGTGTATTTCTTTCGGTTATAAAATGAATGTGTTTTTTTCTTTGTAGGTTTGTTGTTGAAATTGTTTATATTTATGAGTTAAGGTGGAACAAAGTACTTTTGGAGCTTAATTTGCAAGTTCAAAGATACATAAGTACATGAAGTTCAAACCAATTGTAAAGTTGAGTCACTTCACTTTAATGTATTCCAACTCCAAAAGAAACTCCATAAAAGGATGGAGAAGGAATTCATAAAGCATTTCAAGATATTTTTCAAGAACAAGTAGACAATAAAAGAAGAAACAACCACCAAAACATAATGAGCCTAAATTAGAGAATAATGCACCTAAACAACAAAATAATGATACAAGGAAATAACAAATCAAACAGAAAAAAAGTATTATTCAAGTTTCATGGGCAATAAGCTATGGAAACCAAAGCATGAAGTTTTGGTGCATCAAAAGCCTACATTTGCATCACAAACATGAGTTAAGAAACAAGAATGGGTTAGAAAAAAAAAAGTGCTTAACATTATACTTATTGATCATGTGTTTACATGTAGCATGAAGAAATATAAAAAAGAAACACATGCAATTTAAAAGTTAAGAAAAGAAGAACAAGGCAATTTGGATGGTTTCTGTTGGGAAGATGAAGACGATCTCTTAAATGAACCACAACATGTTGTTCCAAAAGTGACACCTATGAAGTTTATTCAATGATTTACAAGCACCACCATAGCATATATCTACATATATCTATACCTCAAATATCAACCCTTTACCTTTTTTATTTTTCTCTATTTTCCTTTTTAAATACACCTTTTTTGTTGTGACTTTTCATAGTAACCAATTTAACCTTCTATATTTATTCACGTGATTGTTCTCACCCATTTGGGAGGCATTTTTGTTTACACTCTTTTTGCTTCACTTACATTCCCCTGATGCCTATTCAATCATTTTCATATTCATGTACTATTTCCTTTTGTATTTATTCCCACTCACTATGGTTGGTCCATTTTCACCTTTTTCCTTTTTCTATCTACTCTTGTTTTTTATGGCTATTTCTTTTACCACTTTGTTTGCTTACGTTGCCTTGTTATTCTTCTATTTATATTTTATACATTTTCATGTTTTCCATGCTTTACTAGTATCTCTTATGTTTGTGATCATACTTATGACATTTGTCTTATTATGATGCTTATGCCTCACCATTGATTATTGATATACTTGGCTTTATCCTATATTGTCACGTCATGCTTCTTATGGCATACATAGTCAACATTGATACATTACATTTTAGAGTCACTTATTGAGCCTACATTGCTATATCATGCTTCTAGAGCATATTTTTTACATTGATATCACTTCTCTTTCATGTACTTACCATTTATCTTTACATTGGGGACATCATTCCTTTTCCCATCACTCCCGAGCCTACCCTGCTATAGCCTTACATTGAGGGGGGAGAGGAATTGTGCCTTCCATCTCTATACTTTACACCTTCATGGTTAAATCCTTTCATTTGGGGGCACCATGACTCCACTTTATCACATTATATGCTTTCATAGCCATATTTTTCATATCACAAGCATCGTGCCTCCCCCCATGACATGTATTTCCATACATGTTCCTTATACAATGAGGACATCACACCTTCCCTCCACATGACCTCTTTCCTACCTACATCCATTAGGGAATTATTGCCTTATGTCCGAGCAAGTGTGGTTATGCTCTTGGATGCCACATTGGAGGCATTCGTCAATCTTCGTGCCTTATGTTCCTACATGAGTATTGTGAGCCATTGAGGGCCACATTGCCATTATTCCTATATTTCCCATGTTGGGGGAAACATTCCTTCCTAGATCCTATCTCCAACTCATATATGATTATCACACCTTATCATTCTAGATTTTATACATTTTTAACCTATGTATTCATTATTGCCATTTTTTTACATGATTCATATGCTTGCATGCTTATCTTTCAATTACATTTACTTTCACATATTGCTTCCTTTCTCCTTCAATTCTTTCCGTCCCATGGATACAATCAATTGATGAGGGCGTACATTCTCACTAACAAATCTATGTTGAGCTTTCAAGTAGTGATAGATGCTACACAAAGTCTCATCGGTGTGACTAGATGGAGCATTATCACATGAAATACCTTCTGCCTCATGCACCTTTTCATCATATGGCCCCCAAGCCAAACAAACCATTATCATCTTCCAGAAAGGCAGAAGTTTTCTTTACTTCACTCATTTCTTGTTTTTCCTATTTCCTAAATAGTTATGGCCCTTCTTGATGGATAGCAACTTCTTTTAATTACTACATAATTTTTTTGAAAGACTATAGTTAGCATTGACGTCAAACAACTCATGGATGGAAGTTTGTTTTTGAAAGACTATAGATAGCATTTATGATTCAAATGCTTTGGTGGGTTCCTCAAGATCGTGTGCTCTCCCTTGCATTAATTTAACTTTTTGCAATTTGGCATTCAGATTGGAAATCTTGAACGTTTACATTAGAAATCCCTGCTGCTGTGCATGCCTGTAATTGAATGGTGTTTAAGGCACTTCAAAGTTCCAACATTTTCTTATATCATCCCATCTGACCTTCAAGATAGCATTCAAATCAAGCTTTGCACTCAAACTGCCTTACATTGAACATTCTGTGAGAACAATTATTTACGATGCATTAAATAGACAGACGCATCTTGATATTACTATTATTATTACATTGAAGCATTAAGCATCAATACATTTTTAAGATTTTTATGCGTTTGCATGTCAATCTCCATAAAAACTATAACTTGCTGTTACAAGAGACTACAAGTTTATGAAGTTTGAACCCATGCAGCCTCGAGTTTGCAGTCATAGATCATGCATATTATTTTAGTCAATCGCTACTTCAAGGATGTGGATATGTGCAGCTTCCATAACCTGAAAAATCACACACACATTACATCTTTATTAGATATGAAATAGATTTCAAAAAATCCAATGATCTAGCCTTTTTTTTCAAGTATTATATAGGCCAGTGACCACTGATCATATGTGTACATAAGCTAGCGCTGATTTTGTACATTCCAATCTATATTTTCTAAAAATCCAAACTTTTAGTGTACTCTGAGGATAGGATATGAAAAACGTTACTGAAGAAAAACATGAGTTTCTAACTATAACGATTCATTGAATTATATGTACTGGCTGTGTTGCTTTTAGTGTTGGTCGAAGGGATGGTTGACAGTAGTTCCTAAGAAAACAGTTTCTAAGAATGGTCAAAATGCCAGAACGATTGAAATGCTTGTCAAAAAACAGAGTTCCAAGCTTGATTCTATACTCCTAGGATCAGATAAGCTATAAGCTCAAGAAACATGTTTTGAAGTTCAAACAAGTGGTAAGTTTCCAGCTGGATAATAGAACGAAGAACTGATAGGTTACAAATTCAGAACAGTGATCATAAGGTCTAAATGGATTCCATCAATATTGAAGAGATTTCATAAGCACCAATCTCACATTAGAGTCTGGAAGTGATCAAAAGCACACTGTATGATTACTAGGCTACTCCAAGAAAAGAATACTTGATCATATATTTTATACCAGACATTTAAAAAAATATAAAAAATAAAAAACTAAGATCTTAATGTAAGAAAGAAGGAAACATGTCTCTTGACCCTGATGGATGACTTGATCAAAGAAGAGACATTAGTTTTATGGAAAGAAGTTCTTGGTATTTACTTATATTAATAAATGAATTAATATAATTTAAATTTTAAGTATTATTTATTTTATTATTTTAAAATAGACTAATACTATTTGATTAGTAATTTAAGAATTCTATTTATTAAAGACATAAAATTTTTACAGTTTGAATATTTCTGGATTAGATTATGTAAACTTTTTCTTTTATCAATAGATCACACTCCATGATCCATCATCAAGATGAACAAACAAGACAAATATTCAAACTAATTCTAATTATAATATGTTAGAATAATTAATTATTAATTATAAATGATATTAAACTAGTACTCTTAGTACAGTCTATGG
>VDFB02273799.1:0-26599 GCA_007258455.2 Sequoia sempervirens
CATGTCATGATACAAGTGTGTTAAAATGCAAAGACCCCATGCGTATCAAGTCTCGTGCTCCACCATCATCTCAATGACCACTCCCTAATCGACTGGAAATCTCTGAGATCTCCTATCTAGCATCAAAGGCCCTATGATAAATCCAAATAGAACAATAACCATGTCGTTCATAGTATCTAGGAATGGAGTCAGGTCAATGTTAGAATCGACCATTTCTAGCCGTTGAACACCTAATATTCTCTGCATAGCTAGTGTAACTCTCCTAACATCATATACAACTAGCTCATCATGAATAGGGATACGTAGTATCCTCTAAACATCCTTTAGCATGATGGTACACTCCCCTGTGGGAAGGTGGAAGGTGTCTGTCTTTGATCTCCAATGCTCTACTAGCGTTGTCATCATAGCTCTATGTGATCGAATCTCAAGCATATATACAATGTGTCTCAATCCAACAACATCTAGAAAATCTCTCTCCAACTCTTGAAATTGAGCTATACAATCTAAGATATGTGGTCTACACTCCCTAAATTGTAGAGGATGTAATGTGTCCTACAAGCATTCAACACACAACATCAAATTTTGCTAAAAAATCTAGTCAAAAACCTAAATATGCAATTCAACTAGCTAAATCAGTGCATTTTTGCAAAAGTGAGCATCTTTTGGAGCAACTACAGTTGGATTTTACAATAGTGAGCCTATTGCTTGACAATAGCAGTCATCTTTCACAATATCGAATCTATTAGTCCTACAATAGTGTTGCTCTATAACATTAGCGACAATTTCCTTAAAAAACTATAGCACACGGTCATATTTCATGACTGTGAACTAACAGTGCTACCTTTTAACAATAGTGTCACTATTTGATAATAACACTTCTCTTTCAAATAGCAGTCATTCTAAAACTATAATAGCACTAAAACCGCATAAATAACAACTATCCTAAAACCTATTGCTACTGTCTACCCTGCACATTAATTATGGAAGCAAAATGAATCAAAAGCGAAAGTTAGAAGCTGCACATTAATTATGGAAGCAAAATGAATCAAAAGCGAAAGTTAGAAGCTTACATACCACAACCCCCATGCCAGCTGACCACTGGTACTATCGAACATCGTTTGCTCGACGTGGTGCACTTAGAACCCTCACCATCATCAATGCATGTTTGTAACATAAAATCACTAGAGAGTAATAATCTCCTAAAGCTGAGTGTACAAATGAGGAGGAAACAAACCCTAATTTCCTATTTACCCACTAAACCCTAGGTTTTTACCCTCAACCACCCTCCCAGGTTATATTTGGAGCACCCTAGATCATCCTAAGATTTATCCGTGACCCCTAAGGTTTATTTTTTTGTCCTTTATGCATCTGAACTAGTCTTGAACCTTGTCATGAGCCTAAATTGAAAAAGTATTTTTTTTGGCCGACCTCTCGAGGGGGCGGCCCAATGTCTTATCATTATTTTGTTGACCGTCGGGGCACAGTGGGGTATCTTTAAATTTTTTCCATCTTGATCTAAGCATCAAATTCTTTGAAACAATGCAACAAGTACATTGTGTCAAAGAGAGGCAAAATATAGACATGTAAAAATGCTTGATGCATATTGCACATCCGAAACTGCATTTTTCCATTATTGGCATTATTTTCACTACCATTATTACTTTTAACATCATTTCCATATTTTAACCCTATTTCTCTCTATTAGTTAAATAATCTTGAATTGTTTAATTAATTCACTATTAAATCACCAATTTTCCCCTTCATCACCCTAGTTGAATAATTTCAATAATTTAATTAGGTTCATCTAATATTTCTTCTAATCCCATATAATTAAATAATCCTAATTATTTAATTATCCTACCTTTTAATCTCCTCATCCTCCATAATTAAATAATTTTTAATTATTTAACTATCCCAATTTCCCTCAATATCTTAACTAATTTGTCTCAACCATTTCTAGCCCTTGATCTTCAAATCTAATTTCCACCCATAATCTTAAATATCTTAACCATTTTCCTAAAATGGTGGAGAGGTCTTGAGTTCTAAGTAATCATATCTCTTGATCTTCCTTGATTCACTCTTATTTGTGGGTGTTGAGGATCAATCTCAACCCTTCTTTGTGAGCATTGAAACTCAATCCTATCCCTTGATCTAATTTCCTAAAATCTATAAAATAACCCTTCATCCTTCACATTCATGATCTAGAGAATTTGCAAGGAGATCATGTCAAATTGATTCTTGAGCAAATTGAGAGCACATATCATTGCATCTAGGTCATCACACATCAAGATTTTGCAAGCTATCATGGAGGCTTTGTTGAAGCAATCCAACATTTCAACCAACACAAGTTACTCCACAATGGGATGGTAAGATGGTTCATGTTTTGGATTCATTTGTTGTTTTGATTTGATTATCTAACCCTTGTTTGAATTCATGGCTTGATTACAATTTGATCTCATTGGTAAGTGGGTTTTATCTCATCTGTTTGGGTTCTTTGTTTGAATTCATTGTTGCTTACCTATTTCTACTTTTACCCCTTACAATTATGAAATAGAGAATGATAAGATATTATGTTTTAAAGATAAAATAAAAGTGTATATTTTATTTATTGAATCTCATTTTCAACAGTTTGTAATTAAATACAGACAATGTGTGGTGAATGTCAAAGTTTACATCTATAGAATGATAAGATATTATGTTTTAAAGATAAAAGAAAAGTGTATATTTTATTTATTGAATCTCATTTTCAATAGTTTGTAATTAAATACAAACAATGTGTGGTGAATTTCAAAGTTTACATCTATAGAAATCTTAGTGTGTAAGAAATTATAATTCATGATATTGAAAGATATGATTGTAATTACCTTTATTGGTATGAACTATGCTTTTGAGATTGATCATGTACTTACATGTGTACATGTGAATTTCACATGCATATGAATATACATATGTATGTACGATTTCATTAGATGTTTGTATAATCAGAGTAAGCTTGAGATATAAGATTACTTGGGTATGATCACACAGACACACACACCAATGAAATGCATGTGTTATTTTATTTATTGTGCATGTAGATCCGTGTAAATAATGGATCAAATCTTAGAAAAATAATTTTTTTCTAAAAAGATAAGTATAGAGATGTAATGAGATTAGCTTTTGATATGTGTGTTGAAAACCATAGTTGTAAGAGAATTTATATGTGAAACTTTATTTCCAAAAACTAGTTTGAGAAAGAGGTGTGTGAACATATGAAATGCATTATCTTGTGATACATTTATATTTATATTAAATCTTTGGCCAAAGTAATGCAAAATCACTACTTGCATTATCAATTTGTAGTGTCTATTTTATTGCATTTAGTTAGATAGGCCATACACAAAGCTAGAAGTATCTAAAGTTGTATGACATACTATTTTTAATTTAGAACACAACACTAGTTCTTAGATGGCATGGTGATCATGGGATTCACTTGATCTACTACCCTGATGAAGGGTAGGGTCACTTCTAGTAGGAAGGTGTGTGGGGACTGTCAGTCTATGGTTGGAGAAAAAAAAATTCCTAAGTGATTCTCTCCCTCTTGCAGTTGAGATGCTGAAGATGGTTTGTCAAAGACAATACTATTGATTTCACTTGACATTGCACTATTATTGATAAAACTTTGTAATATTCCAATTATGGGAAGGTGTAACTCTTGATGAGAATCTATGTACTCTTTTATAATAAAAGAGCATTTTATATAGTGAAACTAAATGATCTTACCTTACAAAAGCAATATGAATGATTAATAAATTACTTCAAAATATTTGTTTGATTCTTTTACTTTATGTTGTTATGTATTCAATGACTTTAGTAAGTAATTTTTATATATGTGTGTATATATATGTATATGAAAAAAATAATAAATATGGATTTGAGGCATATGAAGACTCACTAAAATTGAAAAAAAAAAACAAATATTGAAAAAACTTATATGGTTAGAAACTAAGAAGTAGATTGACATTTTGTTGGCGATTTTATGGAATTTCATTCTAAAATATGTAAACCTGATGAGGATAAATTCTAAGCATGGGCCATGTTTTTTATAGAACATAAATTTTTGTGCCCATTTTTCAGATCTAATCCATAAGATTGGAAAATTCATACTTTTCCAAACCTAATGGTGGATTTCACTAATTTAGAAGATAAAATTTATGTGTTATAATGTGTATGAACTCTAAAATTGTATACAATCTATTGATGTTTAATCACATCATGGCTTGTGCATGCTTAGGGAGTGTATGCATCTTTGGTCCCCCCATATTTGTGCACATACCCTTGCATTAAATAATTCTCTCAAAATGGGCACAACAAACTAAATAGGCATAATACTAAAGTTCCAATCTCTATACCTTGATGATAATCTATTATCATCTTGCCTACAATAAGACTACATTACTGAGTGGTTTTGTTCCCTCACAGTCCAAATATAAAATACTTCTTGAATTATTTTAATAATTGCTTTCCACTAAAACACCTAAGTTACCCATCAAAATGCATATCCTGATGAGAACCAATTATGTCCTATTCTATACCACTTTTTATCCTTTTTCACATACCTTCATAACCATTCCCATATTCCATTTCCATACCATTTTCATATCATTTTTATCATTTCTTGTTGCATATGATTTAATACACAAGTGATATTTAATTTAGTTTTTAGATAAAATATGAGAACAAATAATATCAGATTGCATTTATTAATATATCTTCCATTATGTCAAGAGAATAAATCTTTCAACATGTAGCTTTTAAGGTGAAGATCTTCCTGTCACCATTTATGCAGGAGTCTGGACTATTATCATTCTACCATTTTATTTGGTTATTAGATGAGCATCACCATCTCTGTGTATGAAGAGCATTCCATGGTGGACTTTCATGATTGCATCTATTAACTTCTATTTCAACCACGTTAATTCCTTGCCATATAATATTTGCATTATTCCTATGAATTTAATCTCTTTTCTAGCTTCCATCTTAATTAGTGACTTCTACAAGTGGACACGTTGATTGGGAATGTAGACCAAATGGAGGACATAAGCATGTGCCAACTATTTGGAAGAAACCAAAATCTGCTTGAACCGTTTTCAATATGCACCCACTACAGAACAATTAGTTTTGCATTGTAATTTGAGGGTAGATGAGGACGAATCTAGAAAATCCATGACATGGGTTTTGTCTAGAATGGGCCCACTTAAGTTTCCATGTGGCATAATCCTCAAAAAATGAAGGATCTAAAAGATACAAGTGGTTTTCTAAAGGCAAAGTTTCTTGATTTGCTGCTACGACTGGTTGTCACATTTTCTTCAAATTGCAAAACCATATTCGACCCATGGAACCAAATAAGGAGACAAGTTCTTGGTGGAAATGCATTGACTAAACACGTATAGGAGGAAAGAACACAATTTTTCTCAATTTCTCTCTGCTGTTACAACATAACATCTTATGGTTGGCAGCTAAGAGTCCATGTTTTTGAATCTATTATCTTTACCATCACCTTCATTTCATTTGCTAGCAAATTTACTTGGTGATAGAGATGTTCTTGTTTGCATTTTGTGGAAATCAAAATCTTCCATTGCTGTTATAACAAAGTTCTTTGTATCCAACAAGAAAGGTTCTACGTGAACCATTTCCTCATGGTTTGTTGGCCACGTGATAGAACAAACTAAACTATTTTATACTTCTTTGTTATTGTTTGTTAAAGGCCCAACCTCTATATATATGGTCGGCTACAAGAACTGAAGGAGATTACTATGTGGATAAATTATTGTAAGCAAAATGTAGTGTGGGAAGATTTCTTTGTACGCAAAATTCTATATTATTTTATAATAAATAAAATTAGTGGTGCATGATCAGTCTCGTGTAGATGAGCTTCTTGTATTTCATCATTAGGTGGACTAAGGAGGGGGTCCACTTCTTGGGATGTCTGGTGATTCTTAGCTTTTGTAGTTATAGTAATGTGTGTTTATTTTTGTTATTTATTTGATGTTATTTTTGTATTATTTGCAAAGTGTGGTTTGCAGTTCATTTAAATTATGTAATTCTTATGAGTTGTTGTTGTTCCTATTGCTAGGAAGTGACAGTTCCTGTCACTGGAATCAATTTTCATTTTGATTTATTGTAGGTTTATTTCCATAGTTGCATTCATAACCACTCATTTCACAGCTTTCAACCCTTCGATTGGCATACAACCACGACACCTCTCACAAGTCTATGCCCCCAGATTGACATGTATAGACCAAACTGAAATTCGTTATAAAGCGTTAAATGTTTCTTATTATTTGTACCTAGTGTTGGCCTGTCATTTTGGCACTGTTGCTGAGGAGAGGTGTCAAAGGCATGTTAGCGTGATGAGTTGAGTTAGGATCATTGTGCCTCGGTGAAAATCTACACAACTGTCGACCTTGTTTAGATGATTAACCTTGGTTTGTTTTGTTTTAAATCATAATAGATGCATTGTTTTAGTTTGTAGGTAGATCTTAAAGAACCATTTATATATTATTACCATTTGTTGTGAGTAAATTGAAAGGTAAGAATTCATTTTGAAGAAACAACACAAAAACATAAAAATGTTGCATTTTCAAGGTAATTCAAATACATCAATTTTCAAAGAAAAATACTTCACAAGTGAAGAAATTGGTGGGGAAATCATGCTGACACAAGGTGATGTTTTTATACCCCCTTTATCTAATGAATGCAACATAGATTATCTTGATTTTCCATTGTCATAGACATATACAAATTTTATCTCTATAAATGAGCAAGAACAGATAATCGATGAATGTTTAGAACAATGGAATTTTTATGAGTATTTAACCATGTGTTGTTCTGATCGTTGCAAGGAGAAAGCTAATTGCACCATGGCCAAGTTGATCAAGAGGATGAGCTAATAGATATCCAAGTTATAAGTGAGCCTTATCACAATAAAGGGGAATGTGAACTAGTCTCCTTTGTGTCTCAAGGACAACTTCATGCATTAAATTGGGAAGATCAAGGTATGATTAATGATGTGAACAGGTCTTATCATTCTACAGGATTAGAAAGACAATATGTTTCTTCCCAAAATGGTTCTTCATCTAGTAGATATGGTGAATGGAAACAATCTCCATACTACCAAGAATGGAATAATGAATGCTCACAACAACCCCAATATCCATCATACCCATCCTACTTCATCCCGCCCACTTTATATCCACAACAACTTCTACCATTTTCATTATCACATTCATATCATATACTATCCACTTCACCACATCCACCAAGGGAAGTCACGATGCCTAATAAGATATTACATAATAAGGTGGTTGAAACTGCATATAATAATGCAAATTCATGGATCCCTTTACATTTTGATAATGTGCTTGAAATGAATCACAATTAATTGAAATAACTACGGGGTGTGATTTTGATTTTCCTGAATTAGAAGAACAATATGCAAATTTCTCCAATATTCAAACATGTTCCTCTTACTTAACAAATCACAAACTTTAGAGGGCATTCACACACATGAGGGAACACTTAAAAATGAGCTTAACTTTATTATGGAACTCATGAATGTGTGTATTGAAATTAATCTTGCAATAATAAATGTTGAACAATATGCATTGGTTTCAAGAAATCTATGATAAATGCCTACGTGATCTACCATTTATAAATTTGTTTATATTCAAACATCTAGATCTTTGGAGGCCTATGATAAAAATGTGCATTCCTCACACACTTGTTGATTTAGGCCCACTGATAATTGATTAAGCACAATTAAATGGATTTAGATGCATTAATGACCGTACTACACAATGGTGAGTTTTCATTAACAAGAATCAAGGTTTTAATATATACATATCTTTGCCATTCTTGATTCTTTGGATTATCTTAAGATGACCATTCATTGACAAGGCTCAAGGTGTTATAATATCTTTGTATTTCTTGATTCTTTGGATTATCCTAACACCCTCATGCTTTTGTAGTATGAAATTAAGTTGGAGGGAAAAGGAAATCCCTTGAATTTTGGAAGTCATTTGTTGATTCTTGATAATGTCTTCAATTATTGTTTATTCTAATAGAACCATCTATGTGTGCTTTGAACCAAATCAAGGTACACATTCTTGTGTTGATTAGCATTTCATTTATATTATGTTTACACAAGAATTAAATGTCATTCATACATTTTACTATTATTAAATATTTATTCATATTTATAACTCTACCATTCATTTTTTTTAATCAACAAATCTATTTAATGGTAAAGTTATTAAATGGATAATATTGCATTACTATGCTTGGTCATGAGAATATGGTTACAAGTTTTTCTTGGTGGTTACCCAAAAATTTTACACCATTGGTGATGCTTCTCTTCATGAACTTTCAAAGACATTTTTTTAGCCTTGCTAATTAAATGTGGAGGACAAAATGCAACTTAGTGTAACCATGTATCTTGCAGTACCATGATTTTGGCTAATTATTCACAAGCCACACATCTAGAGACAACTTGAAGACATGTGAAGGTCCTAAAAGGAGCTTGAGCATATTCTACTATAGACCATTGCACTTCATCCTAAGGATTGCTACCTATTTGATAGCTATATGGATTTGTTGAGAGACTACCATTGGTATTTCACTACATTACCTTATCTTTGGAAGATTACTTCTCTTGTCAGTAGTTCTTTCAACCAAGCAATTGGGCATGTACTCCAAACTTCTACAGTCAGCTTTCAAATATGGTGGCATGTGCTAAATAGGATCATATTATGCAATCCTATTATGGACATATGCATGGTCACTCTTGCTTCTTTCTTGCCATTGGTCATCATTTTAAGCTTTGCATCACGTAATCAGTTTCATCAGTGACATTCATTGAAGGGATTATTACGGAACTCTATGCTTTGGATGGTATCATTTTCATCATCCATATAAGGGTTTCTTTTTCTTTGGTCATTATATGCAGTTATTCAAAAATGAAAAAAAAATGAAAAAAAAGATGAAAAAAGAGAGAAGAAAACAACAATAAAAGATCCAACAATGAAAACCTTTGGGCGTTGTTGGCCAGTTAATATCTGAAAACTGGATTCTGGCAGATACTAAATACAAAATAAACTTAGGGGTGAAAACCAAATTTTCAACACCTCTAGGTAGTGGCAGGTTGAAAATGGGATACCGATGACGTGTTGTTGTTATCAAAATTGAAAAAAAAAGAAAAAAGAGAAAGAAAGAAAAAGTAAAAGCAAAAATGCAATAATTTGTTCTTTCTATGAGCTAATTCTTTTCAAGTATTCAACCACTTCCCTAGTTGCCCTCTATTTGATTGCCTCTAGCACCTCCTAGTGCTCACTTACACATTTAGTTGAGGTGCTCAAAAAGTCAAGAAAGAATCAACTACCAGTAGTATGTTCTATAGTGCTTCAGTCAGCTGGAGATCTTTAGTGGTTTTGCAGTTCTTGGTGCAATATTTGGTTCCTTGTTGCATGTTTCACAGCTAAAAAGTTACATTGGCTACCAGATCTTGGCATAGATGGACATACAAGTTGGTAAAACAATCTGTCTTATTTTACATTGTTTTATCTCTGAACTTTATTAATATTTCTTATTATATTGATCATTTATGCAACATCCCTACCTATCCTCTCTTTGTTTCGCGAGGACGGTAAACCCTTTAAGTTGGGGGGAGGTATACCATCCTTATTATGTATCTTTTCATCCATTATCCTTAATCATCCCATCATACAATCTGTTATTTCCACCCTGCATAATCATTTATATTGCCTAGCATTTTTCCCATTTCAAATAGCTCATGATTGTCAAGTCAAACTTTTGTGATACCACATATATAGCATTTCAAAAATTCAATGCTATAGAGAGCTGGAAAAAGAAAAACAAGAAAAAAGAAAAAAGAGAGAAAAATTGAAAATGAAAAAATAAAAAGTTGAAGGAGGTATCAATATTGAAAAAATAAAATTGAAAAAAACAAAGCAATAAAGCTTGTCATGAGAAGCTAAGAAAAATAAAGGGCATTGTGGTTATGCATGAGCTATAATAGTTAAGGGTGAAGAAGAAGGCCAAAGCCACAAATCCAAAAGGCTACTAGTTCAAATCAAATACCTCTTGATCGTATTGATTGCATGAGGGCGTGCAATATGTTAAGTTGGGGGGAATGAAGAGAACCAGTTATGTCCTATTCTATACCACTTTTTATCCTTTTTCACATACCTTCATATCCATTCCCATATTCCATTTTTGTACCATTTTCATATCATTTTTATCATTTCTCGTTGCATATGATTTAATATACATAAGTGATATTTAATTTATTTTTTAGATAAATTATGAGAATAAATAATATCATATTGTATTTATTAATATATCTTCCATTATGTCAAGAGAATAAATCTTTTAGCATGCAACTTTTAAGGTGAAGATCTTCCTATCACCATTTATGCAGGAGCTTGGACTATTATCATTCTACCATTTTATTTGGTTATTAGATCAAGATCACCATCTTTGTGTATGAAGAGCATTCCATGGTGGACTTTCATGATTGCAACTGTCAACTTCTATTTCAACCACGTTAATTCCTTGCCATATAATATTTGCATTATTCCTATGAATTTAATCTCTTTTCTAGCTTCCATCTTAATTAGCAACTTCTATAAGTGGACACGCTGATTGGGAATGCAGACCAAATGGAGGACATAAGCATGTGCCAGCTGTTTGGAAGAAACCAAAATTTGTTCGAACTATTTTCAATATGCACCCACTTCAGAACAGTCAGTTTTGTGTTGTAATTTTCGGGCAGATGAGGAAGAATCTAGAAAATCCACGACATGGGTTTTGTCCAGAATGGGACCAATTTAGTTTCCCAGCAGAAAAATCCTTAAAAAATGAAGGAGCTAAAAGATACAGGTGGTTTTCTAAAGGAAAAGTTTCCTAATTTTCTATTACGGCTGGTTGTCACATTTTCTTCAAATTGCAAAATCATATTCGACCCATGGAACCAAATAAGGAGACAAGTTCTTGGTGGAAATGCATTGAATAAACATGTACAGGAGGAAATAACACAAATTTTCTTAATTTCTATCTACTGTTACAACAAAACATCTTATGGTTGGCAACCGAGGGTCCATGTTTTTGGATCTATTATATTTACCATCACCTTCATTTCATTTGCTGGAAAATTTACTTGGTGACAAAGATGTTCTTGTTTGCATTTCGTGGAAATCAAAATCTTCCATTGCTGTTATAACAAAGTTCTTTGTATCCAGCAAGAAAGGTTCTACGTGAACCATTTCCTCATGGTTTGTTGGCCACATGATAGAGCAAACTAAACCGTTTTATACTTCTTTGTTATTGTTTGTTAAAGGCCCGACCTCTATATATATGGTTGGCTACAAGAACTGAATGAGATTACTGTGTGGATAAATTATTGTAAGCAAACTGTAGCATGGGCATATTTCTTTGTACGCAGAATTCTATATTATTTTATGATAAATAAAATTAGTGGTGCATGATCAGTCTCATGTAGAGGAGCTTCTTGTATTTCATCATCAGGTGGACTAAGAAGGGGGCTCACTTCTTGGGATGTCTGGTGATTCTCAGCTCTCATAGTTATAGTATTGTGTGTTTATTTTTGTTATTTTTTTGATGTTATTTTTGTATTATTTGCAAAGTGTGGTTTGCAGTTCATTTAAATTATGTAATTCATATGAGTTACTATTGTTCCTATTGCTAGGAAGTGACAGTTCCTATCTCTAGAATCAATTTTCATTTTGATTTATTGTAGGTTTATTTCCATAGCTGCATTCATAACCACTCATTTCGGGGATTTCAACCCTTTGACTGGCATACAACCACGACACCTCTCGCAAGCCTATGCCCCCGGATTGACACGTATAGACCAAATTGAAATTCGTTATAAAGCGTTAAATATTTCTTATTATTTGTACCCAATGTTGGCCTATCATATCCCAACTATGTTTTGTACCCAAGTATGAACTTTATATGGATGAGAAAATAAAAAATATGAAAAAAAGAAAAATATGTATTTGAGGCATATGAAGACATCAGTAAAAGTGAATAAAATTAAACAAATATTGAAAAAACTTGTATGGTTAGAAACTAAGAAGTAGATTGACATTTTGTTGGTGGTTTTATGGAATTTCATTCTAAAAAATGTAAACCTAATGAGGATAAAATCCAAACATACAATGGTTCTTTATAGAGCATAAATTTTGGTGCCCAATTTTCAGATCTAATCCGTAGTATTGGAAATTTCAAACCTTTTCCAAACCTAATAGTGGATTTCACCAATTTAGAAGATAAAAATCTATGTGTTATAATGTGTATGAACTCTAAAATTGTATACAATCTGTAGACTTCTAAAATTGACCTAACACCTATCACACACTGTAAATGACATTTTCACATCATTGATATCATTATCATCAACATCACTACATTTCACATCAATTGCATCCAAAACCCTAATTTCCCCTATTAATTGAATAATACAACATTATTTAATTAATTCACTTTTTCATCATTTTCAACTAAATTAAATAAATATAATTTATTTAATGAAGTCCTAAAACCCTATTTCTGCTATTATTTGAATAAAGTGACATTATTTAATTAATTCACTTTTTCATCAAATTCAACCAATTAAATAAATTACATTTATTTGATAAAGTCCTAATCTCACTTTATTTCATCTTGATTAGTTAAATAACATCAATTATTTAATTACATCACTAAATCACCTTATTCCCCTAAGTTAATTGAATTATTAAATCATAATAATTTAATTATGACACTTTCCCTCCAAATTTGAATAAGTTGAACAAACTATTCAAAACTTTATCAAAAATCAAATCAAACTAATGCAAATTTGTTTGCAAAAGTCAAACTTGATTTGCACGTTCAACTCCAAAATGAATGAATGAATTAAATCAATTAATTATTCATTCTCAACCACTTTTTTGATTGAGCAAATTATGATTGTTGACTAAGCCATCTAATTTCCTAACTAAGCCATCTAAATCCTTACTGATCAATCTAAATCCTAACTAACCATTATATCCCTCAATCACACAAATTGTGCAATCTACTTTGCACAATCTATTCTTATCTAAGTCCTCTCAACACCTCTCAACCATCGATATTGATTCAACATTGTTTAATCCTGATCATCCATTTTGAATCACATTCTCTATATAACAAACCTCTTTCCTCACAAAAAAAGGATTGAAGAGTCAACATCATTTGCACAATGACGTACTGCTGACATTCACAACCACCATTGTTAGAGCTTCAACATTTCTTCAATCAACCAACCAAGACATCACATCAAAGCTTCACACACGAACTATGGAGGCTTCACAGTGATATGAACAATCCAACATCAGGTGAACACACTCCGATATGGGATGGTAACACTTTTCTTTATTTTGAATTCAAATTGGTAATCAAAGGATTTCATAATATGTTTTTAATAGCTTAGTTTCATTTCGTAAGTGTAGGATTAGATCTTAGATTTATGTTCTTGATCTTAGCTTAGATTATGATTTCAAGTACATTTCTCTTGTTTTACATCTATGATTTCCCCCCTCACACTTTTTGGCATGCCCGGTGGGACGATGGTCCCCTACACTAACGTTTCTATGAGCCATTTTTGAAGTTGCAAGTTTCAGAATCACTTTTGGAGAAGTTTTCACGCACAGTCCCAAAAAAGTTCACACTTTCCTGTCAAGAAAACCATGCACTTGCCTCTAAAAACCATGCAGTTGACACTAAGAACCATGCACTTTCTCTTTTTCTGTGCATCTGACTGATGATAGAGGGCACACTTGATCTAAACCTATGCATTTTCTCTTTGACAGAGGGCACACTTGACTCTGATTTCAATGCGTTTGCTTTGATAGACCTGTGTCTGAGATCTGCAAATTGTTAACTGATTTTTTTTGCTAATGGATGCCTGTTTTTGAATGTGTGATAGGTATTAACATGTTTGTATGTAAGGTTTGAGAAACACTAACTTGTTTTCTATAGGGAAGACAAACAATCAAAGGACTCCATATTTACAAATGCTTTCTAAAGTTAGGAAAATTTTGTTTTGGTTCATAAAAAGAATAAACATGCTTTGTTTTTAAGTTGCTCTTAAAATGAGCCATTTTAAGATTTCTTGAAGTAGGAATCATTATTTGGTGCTTTAAAAAGAACAACACAAATGCATACTTCATTTTGGTGCTCCTAAAAATTGAACTATTTCAAGCTTTCTTAAAATAAGAACTTTTATTTGGTGCTTTAAAAAGAAAAACAAAAATGAACATTTCATTTTGGTGCTCTTAAAAACGAACCATTTCAAAGTTTTTATAAATTAGGAATTGTCATTTGGTGCATAAAAATAACAACAAAAATTTCAATTTGGGTGTTCTGAAAATGAATTCTTTCCAAGTTTTCATAATTAGGAATCTTGATTTTGGTGCATAAAAAGAACAAACACAAATGACCAAGACGATTTCATTTTTGTTGACACACACTCATATTTTATTTTGTTGACCAAGTAAGACCATGATTGATTTCTTAGAAACACTCAGATTTGGGCTTTACAAATGAATAATTTTTTTTTTTGTATCGTACCTTTGCGATCTTAAGTGATTGATATCCAAAATACTTTGTATTGGTGTAATTAAAAGAAAAAATTGTTATGCTTTATTCACATATTTTTGGGGATAACATCGCTCGAGGTGCTTAAAAAGAATCAAATTGCTATGAAGTGTATGTTGTGGATTCGATGTTTGGCAAGCTAGATGGTTGTCTTCTCCCCTCACACCTTTTGGCGATCTGGGGTGAGCAAAAACATCTTGAGCTTTGCATCTTTATTTTTAAGCATACCTTTTTAGAGGGATTTCCTATAAAGAAACATTCCACACTAGAGAACTCATAGACAACCCAATCGATACTTTCATTCTGGACCGCTATATAAATAAATTATGGATGTGAGGAAAGTTCATCATCATGTTGGGTGTTGCTAGCCTATGCCGACGTATTCTCCCTTAGTATCCTCATAATGCGTACAAACCCACAAGGGCTGGGAGGTCTCTTAAATGAGAAAAACTCCACATGTATAGGGGCCCAAAAATAATATCCTTAGAACATTACTAAGAGCCAAATTGTTTTAGAAGCTACCCCTTTATCCAAAAACATTCTTTGAAAGTGGTGCATCAGAATTTACTTTTGAGAAGTTACTTGCCATGTCTGACTTCAGGCCCGCTCCACAAGTCACATGTAAAATCATCCCTTTAGGGCATGAGGCAGGCCTTCCTAAAAGAATGGTTTCTATCCCTAGGGTTGTAAATTCTTGTTTATGTTAAACTTGCCAAATACATTCAAAACAATCTTGACATCAAATTCTGTACTTGATCTAAAATGAACACATCCAAACAAACACTGAACATGATGGTTGAATCACAAACCCTTTGACTTAGTGTATGCTTTTAAAAGGAGCCCTATATTTGCATTCCTTGGAAGGATTTTCCTTAAAGGTTTCTGAATATTCAGGCTTTAATTTTAAGTTGCATTGATCAAAGCAAACATTTGGAAACTATGTCTTGGGTGTCATGATTTCACAACTTAAAGCCATAGACTTGAAGGTCACACAAGTACATTCTTTCTGAGTTAGTCCAAGTGTTGTTGAATCACTTGCCATACTCCAAACATAGAGAAATTGAGGAGAAAACCAACATAAACTTGCAAAAATCCAGAGAAAGATCGCTCAAACTAGAAACAAAACACATAGAAACCACATTTGCACAAAATTCCAACGTAGTTGTCACATTTTCTAGTGTAGTTGCTAAAATTTCATTGCATTTGCTCTCTGCCCCAAAAACTTTACTGATGAAAATCAGTTGCATTTGACAGAAAACTGCGCACTTGATGCGAGATCCATGCACTTGCTTTAGAGAAACCAACACACTTGCCACTAAACTGCTCGCACTTGCCAAAAGAAACTCGCTTTTGCTTGAGCAATCATTGAATTTGATAGAAACACCCAAAAGCTGCACTTGCTTTTCTAGCTTGCACTTGCTTCTCCAAAACAAGTGTACTTGACACATTTTTGGCTGCACTTGATAAATTTGGTTGCTTTTACTCATAGTTTTACACCTTTTCTTAGAAACCAACGCTATTGCTTTATCCTACTGACAATTAGGAAAAAAAAATGTTGTTTATAGGATCATTGTTAGAATGAAACAATTGGAAAACTAGATAAGTCATATAGTCCCTCATGCATTATTTTCATCCTACTTGTTAGAAATAAAAATCAAAACAAAGCACTAGGATCATTCCTTCACTCAGACGTTTATGATATCAACAATTACTTGGAATTCGCAGATAGTTCAAGTAAGCTTTTTTGCAACATATCGTCTAGACAAGGAAGTGAAATATCAACCCTAGTCCTTCAACATTTTGATTTCCAAAAAGTAGCACCATTCCAAAAAATCACTCAAACCTTAGCATCTTGAGCTTCATAACAAGCATCTCAAAACATCATTACACCATATGACCATTTGACGATCGACTGCTCCATTTCAACAACTAAACCTTGTAGCACCAATCCTCCAACCTAGTCTCACACACATTGAAGGTGAACAAACATATATCATTAGTAGTTTAAGAACCTTCATATTTGAGAAGATTGAAACACCCAACTTGTGGAGAAATGCAACACAAATTTTAGATGAAGAGGAAGAGAAAGTAGACATAGCATTTGAAAGACCCATGCTACCACCACCTATACAGAAATAGATATACATCCCTCATGCTTTTTAGCAAGAGAAAAATCCTTAGATTCGACAAGAGAAAAATCCTTAAGTAGGAATCTATATTCTAGCTTTCAAAGAATGTCCTACTAAATTTTTTTCCAAAGGGTACATCCAAAGAAGATATGCATCCATCAAAATATATACTATACCATTTCTACGCATGCTTTACACCAATAGGCCAAATTTTCCATTGATAGGGGTCATGAAAACAATCACAAGACCTTGGAAGTTGTTCATGAAAACTACAAGATCACAACACAAAAGAACATGGAAGCAAACAAGAACAACACCATCATTCCACCAAAAAACACCATGAACAACAAAGGTGCCCCATGGGGCTATAGGCCAAGATATCTTGAAATGCCCTAAAAGATGCCTATGTACAAAGACACATTTAGTGAGGAAGAGCTAAATTGCAAACAACATGAAGTAATAGAACAAAACAACTAGGAACCAGAAAGAGTAATCATAGAGGAGGTAGATATCGAGGAGGAGATAAATGATGAACTATTTAAGCATTCCAACAACCCAAAGGTACTTAAACTAATGGAAAAATTGTTGAGAAAGGACCCAAACTCATATTTCTTCAAGTTAGCATAAAGTGGTGCTAAAATTCCAGTGGATTTCAACGCAGAGGCCCTCAAGGATCCTAATCTTATTCCCTTAGGAGATAACTTAGTTGTGAGACAGATAACCAATCCCATAGAGAGGCTAAACATGCCACCCATATTCTCACAAAAAAATGGTTAAACCAAAGAAAACCACTTGTACAGAAAAACAACTCAAATCGAAAAAGCAATCGTGGCGCAATAGTATTAAGGAGTTCCATCCCAGTACGTACCGCATAACAACAATCCTCTTCCCAGACAATATGTACCTCAAAACACTTTGAATTTTGACCTTCCCAAAACATAGTACCATCAACAAGGTGGACCACAAGGTCCCCTTCCAAATCAGTACCACCAACAAGGTGGACCACAGGGTCCCCTTCCAAATTAGTACCACCAACAAGGTGCGCCCAAGGGCACACTTCTTCAGTCATCCCATCAACAAGGTAAGCCACCAATGCACCATCAGGGAAACCTTCAACATAGTCTTTCCCAACAGCAAGGTGTTCCCCAGGGCACCCTTCTTCAGTCATCCCATCAACAAGGTAACCTGCCAATGCATCATCAGGGAAACCTTCAGTATAGTCCTTCCCAACAACAAGGTGTGCCCTAGGGAACCCTTCTTCAATCATCCCATCAACAAGGTAACCTGCCAATGCACCATCAGGGAAACCTTCAGTATAGTCTTTCCCAACAAGGAATGTCGCAGGGTACCTTCCTTTAGTTGTCCCATCAATAAGGTAACCCACCAATGCACCATCAGGGAAACCTTTAGTATAGTCCTACCCAAAAACAAGGTGTGCCCTAGGGCACCCTTCTTCAGTAATCACATCAATAAGGTAACCCACCAACACACCATCAAGAAAACCTTTAGTATAGTCCTTCCCAACAAGGAATTCTACAGGGTACCTTCCTTCAGTTGTCCCATCAACAAGGTAACTCGCCAACGCACCATCAGGGAAACCTTCAGTATAGTCCTACCCAACAAGGTGTGCCCCAGGGCACCCTTCTTTAGTCATCCCATCAACAAGGTAACCCGCCAATGCATCATTAGGGAAACCTTCAGTATAGTCTGACCCAACAAGGAATGCCATAGGGCACCCTTCTCAATTCATTCCACCAACAAGGCAACTTGACAATGCACCATCAGGGAAACCTTCAGTATAGTTTGTCCCAACAATAAGGAGCTAACCATCCTTACACACAACAAGGAGCTAACCCTCCTTATACCAACAAGGAGCTAACCCTCCTTACACCCAATATGGTTACCAAGGTCATGTACCTTCACAATACCTAATATATGACAAAAATCTGGTAGGAAAACAAGGCTATTATACATAGGGATTACAAACAAATTTACCGAAAACATAAATGGAACTAAAACTAGAGGCCATCACCCTACAAATAGTAGGAATGCAAGAAAGAAAATAAAAGAATACCTATACCATCTAGGAAATATGCCCATTCCCATTTGATCATTCAGTCATTGCGATACCTTTTCCAAAAAACTTTGAAATATCCAAGTTCAACAAGTATAAAGGAAGAGGAGATCCAGTAGAGCATGTACGAGACTTCTCAGTATCATGTATGGAGGTATGAAAAAATGACTGATACCTCATGAGGCTCTTCCCATGCAGCCTTACAGGTCATTTTATGGAGTGGTTCACCCATTTGACACCAAGAATTAAAACCTTTGACGAACTATCTAGCAAGTTCATAAGTCACTTCTCATTCAACATCGAGCAAGATGTCACCATCACAAGCCTATCCAATATCAAAAAAATTCAAGGAGAGTCCTTTACTTCCTACTTACAAAGATGGAGACACAAATCTAGTATATGTAAATGGCCCATTCCTGACAAGGAGTTGATAGACATATTCATTACCAACGTCTTACCTGAGATCAACTACCAATTCACAATGTTATGTCCAGAAGACTTGAAAGAAACCATTGAGAAGGGATTACATATTGAGATATACCTCATTGCAAGGGGAGTCCTTAAATTGAACAACTCAAAAGACAATCCTTCTAGTTTAAACGAAAAAACCTAAAATCTGGGCAAAGAATAAGAATGTTACGAACGATGGAGTGGTTAACGCTAGGAAACTATGGCATGTGCAAAAAACACCTCAAAACAAACCGTAGGTGGCACAAATGAGCTATGTTCCAAATAATACACAAAACAACCAACTTGCATATCCCAAGAACAATCAGATAGTCAATCAACAGACAAATCAGGGAGGGCAACAGAGGCAGTATGATCAACCAAGGAGGTAGTTCATAATATTGGGAGAGTCACTTGTAACAATCATGCATAAAATAGTACAACAAAACCTCATTAAGGTCAATGATTTCCTAAATCACGAGGACCCTAGCTTCAAAACATCGTGGTATAATGAAAAAGACTTGTGCCAATTCTATAAGGTCAAAGGACACATGACCAATAACTATATATGACTCAAACACCTCATTGAAGACTTAATAGACAAAGGGGAAGTGGACTTTGAACATCATCCTGGAAACAAGGACCTGCAAATATACTCGAACCCAATCCTAGACCATGCCAAAAGGAATAACAAAGGAAAGGAACAAGCTTACCACAGTGCTAACTACACATATGGTGACATAGTCTTAGGAACCCTTTCACAAGCTAATGACAATAGGGAAAATGTAGTAACCATATGAGGTGGAGACAATGACTGCAACATAAATACCCATAAAGGAAGAGTTAAAATACAAGGAGACCCTCCCAAACCCACAATTAAGTCATCAAATGACTACAACATTGTGGAATAGTTGAAGAAAACACCTACCCTAATCTCAATCCTAAAGTTGTTAAAACTGGCACCTGCACATAGGGAAATATTAGAAAAAGAATTGGAAACAATGATCCCTAATGACCTCAATCCTAGTAAGTTCCAAGGGTTGGAAAGATCACAACAAGTAATCATTTAATCTTTTTCGAAAAAGATCTACCACAAAGAAAGTTCCACAACCAATCCCTCTACATAGAGGTTGGTGTTCACAAAACCATGGTCAAACGAGTATTTATAGATAATGATGTGGGTTCAAACATTTGTACCTTAAAATTTTTCAAACAGTTTGGGTATTTTGATGACATGATAGACAAAGGCAAGAGTATCACCAGAAGGGCCTACAATGACCTTGAAATAAATTATGAAGGAATAGTTAGGCTACTAGTGCAGATAGGACCCGCTATTACAAAAACTACGTGTCAAGTACTTGACCTTGAGTTACAGTATAACCTCCTTCTAGGACATCCTTGGATCCATGCATTATAGGCAGTACCATCGGCCTTTCATCAGTGCCTAAATTTTCCCCACAAAGGAAAAGAAGTAACACTATATGCTGATCTCGAGCCTTTTCATTTTTGTGCAAAGTTGGAGAAGTATAATAAAATCCAACGTATGCCTAGCAATGACATAGCCTTCCAATTATTTTCATATGTTGACCCTTCCACGCTACCATCAACCTCAACCAAGAACACATCAAGTGAGCAACCGAAAATGGAAGCCAAGGTTCAAGTATTGGACAAGGGTAATGGGAATTATCATTTCAACCAAGTGTTTTGCATCAGCATGCTTCCACCAATGCCCAAAGTCTATGGAGGTCTGAAAGAGATCAAGATAGTGTAAATGATAGCCAATTCCACGATATTCACTAGGTGGGGAGACATGAAAGAAAAAAATATTTAAGGAGGACCTCTCATCCATGATTTACAAGGAGGACCAAAAAGAACTAGAAAGGCCACAACCCATTTTAATTGATCCTAACACTAGAGGTTATCAATTAGCTAAAAAAATGGGGCATCAAGGAATAGGTGGCCTTGGGTTACACAAACAAGGTTGGTGGGATCCAATCATAGTGGAACAACGAAAGAAAAATATGGGGCTAGGTTATTAGCCAAAAGATGTGGTTACCCTAAAAACCGGGTGAACCTCTCTTAAGAAGCAAGCAACTTCTACTAGCATTGAGGCACTGGATATCTACCATATCATGGACAATGAATTACATGTTGAAGACCTATTTGACAACTTGCATTAATAGGTTCCCTCTCCAGTTCCTCAAGACCCTTCCTAATCCCTATTATTATTCCGGAACAAATTCTAATGAATAGGAATGGGACTCCCCTTCTTGTATCACTAGATGTGATTCCCCCAATTCCAATAATGATGACCTAGACACCCAATGGGAAAAAGACACCTAAGCCATACTTACCATTTCGAAAACCTCCATAAGTTTTGTGGATAATGATGATAGCCTACCACTTTGCTACCCACAATTGATAGACTAGGATCAACAACAACTTACACTTGTTTTGGATCAATTCTATAATGATGAGGCAATCATGGAGTTCATAGGACTTCAAAAATACATACCAATAGGATATCACAAAGTAGATTTCGTCATGGAGTTCAAACATGATACATAATTTGGTGGAGAGATTGAATCTTCTAGTCGCAAAAATGAAAGAAAAAACCTAAAAAATATGATCCCCTAGAGAATACCACACTGTGGCTCTATCGGATCTGAAAAAGAAGAAAATAAAGGATGCATCCAATAGTGAAAACCTCCCTAAGGCATCCAAGGATGGAGGGTTCAATCTCCCCATATCTGAGTACCAAAAAATTTCAATGCTTCTGGTAGAAGAAGTAGAGTCCATAAATGTTGGCACAATAGAAGACCCAAAGATAACATACCACACGACATCACTTGATCCTGAAGAAAAAACAAATTTCACAGTATTCATTAACGAGAGAAAGGTAAATTTTTCCTGGACCTATGCTGACATGCCCGGACTAGATCCGACACTAGTGGTACATCATTTAGCTGTAGTCCCTAGAGCAAAGCCTATCAAGCAAAAACTTAGAAAAATGCATCCTCAGATAGCATTACTAGTAAAGGTAGAGCTAAAGAAACTACTAGATGTGGGTTTTATCAGACCCATCAATTATCCACAATGGATATCAAATCTGGTATCGGTGTTAAAACCTACTGAGGGCATAAGGATTTGCACAAACTTCAGAGATCTGAACAAGGCCTATCCAAAGGATGACTTTCCATTGCCAAGTATTGAGATGATTATAGATCTAACAACAGGGCATGAGATGCTATCCTTAATGGATGGTTTCTCTGGATATAACCAGATAAAGATATCTCCAGACAATCAACACAAAACATCATTTACTTGTGCATGGGGGACCTTTTGCTAGAATGTAATTCCTTTTGTCATAAAGAACACATGAGCTACATATCAAAGAGCAATGACAACCATATTCCATGATATGCTACACACCATCATGGAAGATTACGTGGATGATATTCTAGCAAAGTTTTTCAAAAGGGAAGATCACTTGTCAAATATGGCAAGGGTGTCCGATCGGCTTGAACAATATAATTTGAGACTCAATCCCAAGAAATGTGTGTTCAGAGTAACATCTAGGAAGCTGCTAGGGTACATAGTGTCAAGAAGGAGGATTGAAGTGAATCCTGCAAAGGTAAAATCTACTCTAGAGATGCCTCCACCAAAAACACTAAAACAACTGAGAAGTTTATAGGGAAAGTTGCAATCCATTAGGTGATTTATTGCATAATTGGTAGACAAATGCCACCCTTTCACTCATCTCGTACACAAGGAAATCACCTTCAAATGGAATGGGAGATGTGACCAAGTGTTTCAATAAGTCAAGGAGTACCTACTTACTCCTCCTATACTCATGCCACCTATTCCAAAAAAGGAAATGATACTCTACATGTCTACCACACAAGCAACCTTTGGAGCTCTCCTAGCCTAGCTAGATGATGATAATAAAGAAAGGGCAATCTACTAAATTAGAAAAACACTGGTGGGCTATGAACTAAACTACTCACCCATTGAAAGAGTGTGTCTCTTAGTTGTGTTTGAAACACAAAAAGCTAAGACACTACATATTAAACATGAAAGTAAAGTTGATTTTAAAAGTAGACCCACTCAAGTAGTTACTAGCAAAAGCATCCCTAACAGGCCAAATTTCCAAATGGGTGATGATCCTTAGTGAATTTGATATAGAGTATGTGGATAGAAGAGCTATCAAGGGATAAATCATAGTAGACCAACTAGCTGAAGCACCCATGGATGATCAAAAGCATCTCACACTGGACTTTCCAAATGAGTATCTTGATGATAGAACAAATAGGCCATTGGACTCTATAATTTGACGAGTCCCATACTCAACATGGCTCTGGAGCAGGTGTTTTATTTCTCACACCATAGGGAGATAGTATACCCACGGCTTACAAGATCGCTTTTCCATGCACAAACAATATCTTAGAATATGAAGCTCTTATCACAGGGCTAAAAATGGTGATTGAATGGAGAATAAAAGATCTACATATCTTTGGAGATTCTCAACCAGTGATCAAACACGTGAATAATGAGTACCAAACAAAAGACAACAAATTGCTACCATATAAAAGGATGGTGGAAAGTTTCAAGGAATACTTTGTCAGAATAACCTTTGAGCAAGTTCCTTAGATCAATAACAAAGTTGTCGACATAATGGAAACAATAGGCTCATTGCTTGATATTCCACATAATGTTCCTAAATATGAGTTCCTCATGGAACAACTACTTGTACTTGCATTCGACATCCTAGAATTAGAACTGGTATTTGTTGTTGTTGGTCCTAACTCCCCATGGTACCAAGGCACCTTTGACTACATCCAACAAGGTATCATGCCACTTGACCTAACGACCACTCAAAAGAAAACCTTCACCCATAAAACTTCCCGCTTTACCATCCTAGGAGATACCCTATACCATCATAGTCTAGATGGTATGTCTCTCCGATGTCTTAATGCAAAAGAAGCACAAACAACCCTACAAGAGGTACACGAAGGTATTTGTGGGTCCCACTCTAGCAGACCTAACCTAGTCTAGAAACTACTCAGAATGGGGTATTATTGGCTCTCCATGGAACAAGAATGCATACAATATTCTAGAAAGTGTTGTCAGTTCCAACAACATAGTGATTTGCTTCATGCACTAGCATAGGAATTGAGATCCATCACCACTGTTGGAGCTAAAAAATCCACCCTGATTTTTTACATGCCCCCATTATATTTATCATCCCATTCTCGCCATAAGCCCCCATTACCCTTTATTTTTACTGTATTTGACGCTAAATATAAAATTTACTAGTGTACATAGCTCATAAAATAAAGCCTCTAATTTCCACTTTGAAATAATTCCCCTTCCTAAGGAACTTCCTCGGCAATACAAGGTATGTCGCCAAGATAGTACCACATCGAAGAGAGTTGTGCCAATGTCTCTCTGACAAAGTCAATAGAAGGCCAATGAAAATATCAATGAGACCCTCATGCTTTGAGGAGACATACTCGAATGTCCCTTTGACAACCCAAAGAGAAATATATTGAGGAGACTTGGATGCATCGAAGAGAAAAATTAACTTGTCTCTCCGACAAGACATAGTGATAGCGATACTCTAAGGATATAGGATTATTTCACATTCAAGAAATAAAAAAACATCTCTTAGACATTGAGAGATTATTATAAAATAAATGGTAAGTTATTGACAAGAACAGGGTCAGATGGGTACAATGGTAATATCGAAGAGACATCAGTGTCAGAGTGAGAAATGAAGAAGTCTCTTCAACACCGTAAGAGCAAGTAAGAACAAAATGTCAGAGAGACACAAAAGCATGGAACATTTATTGATAAATGTCTCTTTGAATTTTTTAACAATAATATGTCGAAGAGACAAGGGAGCATCGAGCAGACATTGTTAAAAGTCTCTTTGACATTCTGGCATAGCTACGAACATACATCGTCGATGAGACTATGAGACATCGAAGGGAGATAACCACGGGTCTCTTTGACATTTTAAAGATACAAAAGGGAGTTATTTGTAGAAACACTATTGAAAGGAGGAACACGGGTATGTCAAAGAGAGATAAGCTTATCAGAGAGAAATTTTCACCAGTCTCATTGACGTTTAGATGTCAAAAGTTGAAGAACTTGAAGTACAACCATTGAGGAGACCTTGCGATATCAAAGAGAGAAACTCAAATGTCTCTTCGACATTATGAAATAATGTATCACCCGATTGACATGACTAATAAGGTCATCGAAGAGACAACTGCCATTAATATTGTAGTTGATTAGAAAGGTGGCATGAGCACCATTTATGAACCAGAGCTAGTTCAAGAATGCCAAATCTCAATATATCTAACTCCTAAGAAATTAGAATCACTACGAATTGTGGTTGAATATCGAGAAGGCGGAGTTGGATGAAGACAAGCAGCTTAGAACTCACAACATTCTTTCAAGTAAGTGCTCTTGGCTCAACTGAATTTGTTCTATAAAATTTGCTTGAAGTGCTGTACAAGTAGGGTTTTAAGATGGATAGAACCCCAAAAAAACTGAAAGTAAAGAGGCAAAAAAAAGAGGCCAGGCCATTAAATCAAGACTTAATAGACCAATGTCTTGGGTCTAGACTAAAATCTAGGAGAACAACTCAATTAAATACTTCATGCGAAACACTGGAAGATAAGCGCAAAAATATAGGGGATGTGTGGACTCCACTTAGAGGCTATTATCTATTTATATATCATTATAGAAAGAAGTATAGACATAGACCTGTCTTGAATCCATGAAACATGAATTTGGAAAAGCTTGTTATGCCTAATGTGTTTGTTAACGTGGAACTAATTAAAGCATTAGCTAGAAACTACAACCCTTAAACAAGGGCAATCTATTCCCACGATGGTTCACAATTTATTATCATAACACATGATTATATTTGCATGGTTTTTCAACTTGACACATCCATGAAAAAAAAATTGAGGATAAGATATCTATTGGAAGAGTATCAAACCATGGATACAAGTTATAAAAGATGGAAATTAGCTTTGCACAAACCCAAGGGACTAGGAAACCAACTTAGAAGATTCTCTAGTGATGAAAGACCCCCATTTCCTAAGGATTCATTTGAAGAATATAACTAGTACACCTACTATTCAGTTGGCCAAGTCCTAGGAATTAATGCTCCTATCAACATGACTAGAGCTCTCATGTTTCTGGCCACAAATATCCAAATCCAAGATGCTAGGACCTA
>VDFB02273800.1:0-19281 GCA_007258455.2 Sequoia sempervirens
ATAATCTTTGGAATCTTGCTCACACTTTCTAAGGGGCCCTCTAGAGATTGAAAATTGTTTATGAATTTATCTTTTAGATCAATCCATTCCTTGTTGTGTGAGAAAATTTGTTTCATATACCATTCAAGTGTTTCAACCCTTATGTCCCAAAAAAGTCATAGAGTAAGTAGCCTTATATCTTATTCCATTTCTCCTCCAAGAATAATTTAGAACCAATATATGTTTTATTGTTTCTTTAGTATCTTTTTGAAATATAGGTGGTTTAGTGTGATTTGTCTAATTATGTTCATTTTTGGAGTACTAATCTCCTCTAGTTTTTCTATATTTCGTGAGGATTCTCCTTTACTCTATTTTATTTTCCTTTTCTTCTCTTCATTCCTTGGGTCCTTTCTCCTTCAACTTCTTGACACTCTTCCTCTCTTGATAACCTCCTATTGTTTCACTAATTTTCTCACTCTACCCTTATCTCTAGGTAACTCAATCTCAAAGAAATTATGCCAAAAATTTCCTCACACAACATAGTATTGGGATTCATTTATTTTGGAATAGATATACATTATTCACATATTAATATAAACCTCTACTTATCCCTATTGATGGGGTAATGGGGATGAGGAATAAGCAAAAATCTAGTGTTTGGTCTTATCCTCACAATGAACATCTCAACTTGTTTGGCGGTGCAACTATAAGAAACCCTAGTGTAGCTAGTGTAATAGTAGTTCTCAAATATATCAAGGACATAAAGAATGGATCCTTCTACCTAAGAAAAACAATATAACAATGAAATTGAAGCAAAAATTCTTGTAGAAAGTTTGAAATTCACTAAGTCTATGGGTTGTGATAATCTAGAAGTGGAAGGAGAATCATTTATCAAAATTAATGGTTGTAAAGACTATCAAGGATTGAACCCTTCATAACATTATTGATGAAATCAAAAGTGTGGAAAGAGCTTTAAGGATATTGCATTTAGACATTGTTAAAGAGATAGCAATAAGGTTATGGATCATCTAACAAACAATGGTATTAAACAAAGACCCTTCTCTGCTAAGGTGAGAAATGAAGTAGTGAAATAGCAACTATATGAGTTACTTGTTAATGATCTTCATGTCAATGCACAACCCAAGCCCACTTATTGATCACTTTCATAAATGATGAATGATTTGATAAATGGGAATGTAGTTAAATAAGTGAAAAGTGCTTGTTTAAATTAGTAATGGTTCCCAAGAATGTAAAATTATATTTACCTTTCTTGAAGTGATTTATGCACTATGACACTCGTGAGTGGATAGTTCTAACATGATAGTGATCACAACAATTAGAGCATTGATTAACCTCTTATTTAACCAAGTAGGGAAGTTTGATTGGTAATATATTTGTGTTTTCTCTTTGTGAAAGTGAAATTTAATATTGGTGTGAGGTAGATAGTGATGGAGGCCATAACAAATCAGGATCTAAGGAAAATATTTTGTATTGAAGATGACACCTTTGTAGTGTTCATAAAACACATCTTGATTAGTATGTGTTTTGACATGTTCAGGGTCACATAGGCTTATCCTGGCAATGATTGAAGTAAATATTATGGAAAAGGTGGCAAACAAGGCAGTGTTCCCATGGATTATGAAGACTCTACAAAGGCACCCATCTCCAATTTTCCCTTCAAAAGATTATTTGATGTCTTATCAATTATACCCACAAACATACACACACATCAACATTTCAAAGTACGTGTGTTGTACATATTCATTGGTGTCTATTACTGAATGTGCACTTATGTATCTAAAAAGAAAAAGAAAGAAAAAATAGTGTTGTGTGCACATTATGGGGACAAGGCAATGTGCCCAAGGATTATGAAGACTCTATAAAGGCGCCCATCTTCAAAGTTTTCTTCATAAGGTTATTTTATGTCTATCAATGACATTCAACAACAAATTTTTAAAGCAGATATATGCATCTGTGTAGGGATAAGGTGGTGCATGAAGAATTTACAAAGGCACCCATCTGTAAAGTGTCCTTCAAAAGTTTATCTAAGTGCTCGTGGATTATGAACTCTAAAAAGGCACATATCTTCAAAGTGTTCTTCATAAGGTTATCTAATGTCTATCAATAACATTCAACAACAAATTTTTAAGGTGGATATATGCATGTGTGCAAAGGGATACAAGAATGTATAAATATTTTACAAAGGCACCCATCTCTGAAGTGTCCTTCAAAATGTTATTGAATGTCTATCAATAATATCAACTAAGGGAGAGGTCCCGATGGTGGAGCGGGCTCCTATCGTGGGGATAGGAGCTAATAGCCTGGGCCCCACAAAGCAACAATAAAAGACACTATTTTTTTCAAATGGTTATTATAATATGATATGATAAGTGCATGTTCAATCAAAAAATAATCCAATCAATGATATAGTAAATACTAACCACCTTCCCAAATTTAGGTGAATGCAAATCTATATTTTTTATTTGCATAATATATGCACTAATACATTAAAACTGATATGACATGTACAGAACCCATTTACATTTCAACCACCATAGATTTGACAAATAACCAACTTGGAGATACATTTGAACATATTACAAATAAAAATATTGCATTATTCATCCCTAGTTGACAAACTTGTTGTTCCACCATGTCTAATTATACCCCTCTTTTTACAAAATCACCCTGCAAAAATTGAAAACCAACTCTCAAGCTCACCATGCAATAAAATTTTACACAATAAGGACTCATTATTTCAACCATATTTCATAATTATAAGTGATATTTAATTAATCCAAACCAAATATTAAAACTCAACAATTTCAAATTTCTCAAATCAGCTTTCAAATCACACTATAATTAGTATTGCCAACCCAAATTTCTAACCTCTCAAATCACATTTATATGTGCCATTCACAACCCAATTCATATCACATCTACCATTAGTTCCAAATATGCAACCTCGAATTCCCTCAAATAATTCAAATTTCTCCACTTGCTCACAAATTCCTATTTATACAAGTTCCCAAAGATGTGTATTGCATATTACCCTAATTCAAAATTCAAATTTCACAGTTTCAGTTTTAGACACCTATTTAAGACTAATTTCAAATAGCTCTTGCAAACTACTTTCACACACCTATTGCAGCTTCCAAGGTAAGTATATTTCAAAGTTGTTTTAAGATTACAATTGTATAAACTATTCAATGTATGTTTATTATTCATACGTATCATGATTTTCTTCAAAAACATTTGAATACATACGTATCATTCCACCTATCATCCTTAGTTTACACATACACACAATCGACCAAAAGATAGGTGCATGAAACCCTTAGCAATCAAGTATATGATACCCTCAAATACTAAAGCATATATATATTATATAATCAGAGAGATAAATTGATGTTTCATATAGCCTTGTTCATTTACATTTAAATGAATTAGATGTAAAGTTTATTTATTGTAAGTTTATTGTTCATACGTATCATATTTTTCTTCAGAAATAGTTGCAAACATGTGTATTATTCCACCTATCATCCTTGGTTTACACATACACATAGTAAGCCAAAATATAGGTGCATGAAACCCTTAACAGTCGAGTATATGATACCCTCAAATGTTATATATATATATATATATGGCAGAGATATATAAATTGATGTTTCATATAGCCTTCTTCATTTACATTTAAATGAATTAGATGTATGGTTTGTTTATTGTAAGCTTATTGTTCATACGTATCATGATTTTCTTCAAAACCATTTGCATACATATGTATCGTTCCACCTATCATCCTTAGTTTATACATACACACAATCAGCCAAAAGATAGGTGCATGAAACCCTTAATAGTCAAGTATATGATACCATCATATATATATGGCAGAAATATATAAATTGATGTTTCATAAAGCCTTCTTCATTTACATTTAAATGAATTAGATGTAAACGAAGGTTTCAGTGCAACAGGAATGATCTATGGCTAACATGGAATCTACCATGAGAGACATTGAAGACAATGAAGTGGGGTCTTCCAACAACCACGTCAATGAATTGGTTGACTAGTGTTACTTCTACAAAGGGGAAAGATCCCCCAACAGTCTTGAACGAAGATGAAGAGGAAAAGGTTGTTGAATGGTGCAAGGAGATGGTTTTTGTTGGCCATGGATTGGAAATTATTAATTTGAAGTCTGAAGTAGCACAAATATTCCAAACGAAGCCAAATCTATTCAAGGATGGAGTTCCCAATAAGTCTTGGTGGATAGGCTTCAAAAAAAGACATCACGGTTTGACTTTGAGGATAGCACAAGGACAAGACAAAGACCATGCACTCAATTTGAGTACTGCAATGGTTGTTGACGATACATTGACAAAGGAATATGAAGCTAATTTATATGGTCCAATGAAGATTTGGAACTGTGATTAGATTGGCATTCAAGGCAGAAGAAATGGTGCAATGCAAGTGCTTACAAAAAAGGGAAACATAATTTTTTCATACATTATACCCAAGAGCCGAGAGTGGATCACAATTTTATGTTGTGTGAATGTTGTTGGATAGAAAATACCTAGTTTTTATTTGTTTAAGAGAAAAAAAAAATTGAATAACTATATAGCTCATTGTGAACTAGGCACATGTATGGTTGCTCAGCCCCGTGCTTGGATGAAAAAAGACCTCTTCCTCAATTGGTTGCACCATTTTGCTAGTTTTGTACCTAGGGGTGTGTCACCCACTAATAGACGCATGTTGATTTTTGATGGTCATGGAGACCGAGTTGCATTCTCTACTATTAACAAAGCAAGGTCACTAGGCATTGACCTGCTAACCCTACTAGCCCACACATCTTACAAATTGCAACCACTAGATGTTAGTGTCTTTGAGTCTTTCAAATCATATTTTAAGAAGGAAAGAGCAACATGGAAGAGTAAGTATCTAAATCTAGAGATTAAAAGGGTAGATTTAGCAACACTTGGCAATGTCATATTTTAGAGAGCATTGATTGTTGATAACATAAAATCAAGTTTTAAAAGAACTGGTATTTGGCCCCTAAATCCAGATGCATTAATGGAGGATATGTAGCCAAGTGAGACATTCCAATTTGTTGCCCCCGAGGAAGCATCAACTATAGAAAATATTCTAAGTCTGTCCACTAATGTTGTGCCACAAATAGAGGTTGAAGGGACAAATGGAACACCTAATTTGGCAGACTAGTATACTCCAATAGAAGCAACTAGTTTGTCGGACCAGCAATCTCCAATTGAAACACTTGATTTGGCAAACCAGCATACTCCGCTAGAAACACTTGATTTGGCAGACCAACATAATGATGCAGACTTCTCTCTTTCTCTACCCAGTGCACCAGACGACCCATCATGGTTGTTGGAGGGGGCTACAAATCTTGGTATTGATTTGTGTGTGGATAAATTCCAAAGTCTATCAATGCCATCTCCACCAAACAATGTTGGCCCATCTACCTTAGGCATTTTTATGTTGATTGTGGAGAATGTGAACCTACTCAATTGTGAGGAGGTGAGGAAGTGGATGAAATAGTTAGTGAGGTATAGGTTCAAAATGAAGAAGATTCCATGGAGCCATTGGGAGGCCAAATAAGTTCAAACATCTCCCAATTCTTTAAATTACATGTTCATATAGTTAAGGACAAGTCCAATCATCTCATTGATTGTGGGATTCGACTTAGCAGACAATCTCAGCTCCTTACCATAGATGACTACATGAAGATGCTAATGGAGCAAGAGGAGAGGAAGAAGGAAATCCAACAATTGAAATATAGGAAGAGAGAAAAGATCAAACAATGAAAGCTTGAAAGAATTGCAACAAGGGACCTAAAAGACCAAATGAGAATTGAAAAATACCTTCAACGACAAGCAGCTGGGGTACAAAGAGAATAGCAAAGGAAAGAGAAGGAACAAAAAAAGGAGAAACAAAGGATTGAATGAGAAGCTGCTAAAAAAGAAAGAGAAATGGAAAAGGCTAGAAAGGAGGCAGCAAGGGAAAGGCATTTGAGCGATCCTTTAAATCCCTTTCCTGAACTACATGCAATATTCACTAATTTTGTTTCTATTCATTGCCCCCAATATTTTCCACCCTTTCCTCACACAAGTATTAGCCAAACACAATCAAATTGCAATCCTACAGGTTCAAAGGCAACAAACATGGATGAGCGATTGGCTACACAAGATTCAAAGACCAACAACACATCAACAAATAGCTTCCCATCATTTGAATTCTCTTTTCCAATTTTCTTTTCATAATTGGAATGTTAGATTGCGAATAGTTTTTTATCACTGTTTTGAAGGTGTTCTATTTACATAGAAAGAACCTGAACAACTGATGTAATTTTCACAATACTAATATGTTCATCTTTGTTGTTTTCTTGCAATGGGTAGCCACCTTAACATAGTTAAGTTCATGTTATCAACAGTGAATGCTTCTTATAAACGTATAAAAAGAAACAAGCAATGTATGTTATACTGTCTTTTGCACAATACTAACTCTTATCGTATTTAATCATATACGCTCACATTAAGGATATATCTCGTTGTCCATGGCATAGAACCCTTAATTGATCATGGAATATGTGTGTGTATGCCATGCAGATATATATATATATATTTCATTGTCAATCAAGGGTTTTATGCTATGCAACTATATATCTCCTTAATGTGAACATAAAGGGTTAGATATGGTAAGAGTTAGATTTGAGGATATGATAAAATCAGTTTAGGGGTTATATATAACTTGAAACAGCATTATGATATAAATATTTATAACCCTTTTTGAAACTAATATAGTTGTATTAGTTAGATATGGAATGACAATGAAATATATATTTGCATGGAATACAACCCTTGAATGACAATGGAATATATATATAGAGAGAGAGAGAGTCAGTTATATATATATATATATATATATATATATATATATATTTGCATGGAATATATATATATATATTTGCATGAAATATATATATATATATATATATATATATATATATTTGCATGGAATACAACCCTTCAATGACAATGGAATATATATAGAGAGAGAGACAGAGACAGAGACAAAGTCAGTCAAGGGGTTATATCTAACTTGAAACAACATTAGTCAGTTAAGGGGTTATATATAACTTGAAACAGCTTTATGATACAAATGTTTAGAACCCTTTTTGAAATAGCATTATGATATATATATATATATACACATTTGTATGATAAATTTGTTTCAAGTTACATATAACACCTTAACTACTACGCCCTTAATATTAGTGTACATCGAGTTATGAATAGTCGGCTTGTGGCTATCTTAAATCTCTATTAAGTCATATTATCATTAGTATATTGTTATTTAGTTGTTTAGGTCAGCATAAGACTTATATAGGTGTGTCTAAGTCGGCCTAGGTGATATCCTAGGCATAAATAGGTGTATATAAGAGGTTGTGAGTCTTATTTCATCATCAAGTTGTGAAGTGTGTTCTCATTAGAGATATTTGGAGGTTTTCCCCCTCAAAGTGGCTTGTTATCCTCAATTATTATCAAGTATTTGTAGAATATTTCATATCATATTCTTCTATTGTGCAAGTTATTTCATAACAAGTGGTATCAGAGCATGATCTTGGCACTGTAGAGGCAAGGTTTTTTCTCAATTTTGGAGGCAATTTTGGGAAGAGCATATCTTTCATATTTTGGCAAAAAATATTCTTATTTTTAAAGGGTTTTTGAAGAACATATTAAAGAATCTACAGCCCATATTTCAGAAGAATTGGAGCAGAATTAAGCGAACGATTGCAGAATTAGGGTTTCTACACAATGTTTTTGGAATCTGCATATCTCACAAATCTTGTCGAATTGGAGTCTTTTTTTATTGGGATTTTGAAGAAATACTAAAGGAGATCACAGTAAAACAATTGGAGGAATTGGAGCATAAATAAGTAAGTTATTTAAAAATTAAATTTTCACAATTATCACTCTCCACGCTAAAATTTGCTTATTTCTTGGAGATTTTTTCTAGGTGAGTTATTTTTTTGACCCTATTAAGTTATAGTAAAAATTTCAAAGAATTTAAGTTTCATTTGTGTGATTTATTTCAAAATTAGTGGTTTCCATCATGGGGGCACAACAAGGGGCAAAAAGAATGTTGTCACTCAGGGGAAGACTCCTGATAAGGATGGGGTAACATAGAGGATATTACTCTAATGAGGAAATCAATAAGGTCAAGGAAGAAATTTCCTCAATGAATATGGATATGTGTGACCTAAGAGGAGATATATTGGACATACGAAACATGTTAAGCACCTACATGGTTGAACCAAGAGAAGGAGTTCTCAAATGACCACGGTGAAAATTCTAGGTCAGCTACCATTGACACAAGATTTAGTACTCCTATGGGATCTAGGAATTTATTTCCAAAGGTGGATATGTGCAAGTTTGATGGCAAGGATCCTCTAACATGGATAAACCAAATGGAGATTTTTTTGAAGTACACCAAATCCCAAATGGACAAAAGGTCACAATGGCTTCCCTATATCTAGAACCAGATCAATTCATTTGGTATCGTTGGCTTTGCACTCATCGAAGGAAAAAGGGGCTCACCATCTCATGGTCAAATTTTATGGAGGAACTCCAAGCACAATATAGCAATAGCGTGATAGACAACTTCTTCAGCCAGCTGGCTAAACTTCAACAAACAGGGATTAGTTAAGGATTATATTGACAATTCCAAAATCTATCCTTAAGAGTGGATACAATTACAGAGGAAAACTTGAATGATTTATTCTTGGGGGGTCCAAGGATCACATTCAACATGAGGTATTATGTTTAGCCCTAGCTCCATAAATGAGTCTTTTATCTTAGCACGCAGGGTAGAGGAAAGTATTTGATTCCTAAGAAGCAAGGGGCTAATGTGACAAGAGAGAAAGGATATTCAACACAACCTACTAGGTTGACTCCATGAAAATTGAGGAGAAAAGGGAAAAGAGGTCATGTTTCAATTGTGATAGCAAATACGATCGAAGACATAAATGTAGTGAAAAAAATTGTTCTATATTGAAGGTCCAAGTGAGGAACAAGAGGAGGAACCATACTAGAGGATGAAAGGAGTCAAATGAGGAATCACATGATTCTCAACCAATCATTTCTTGTCATGCACTCTCAGGTTTAGGTGCTCCACAAACTCTCAAGGTGGTGGGGTTCTTAAAATGAAAGAGTAGCGATGTTGATTATTTCGAATTAGTACTCATAATTTCATCAACAAAAGTTAGCTACTACGTCCTAGGATTGTTTTATATATCAACTCGAGTTTGAGGTTTTGATTAGAGATAGTGGTACAGTGGTTGTTGAGGAATTTTCATAGCATTAAATTATCCATGGTAGATTATCAACTTGATACTCCAATGTATGTGATATCCATGGGTGCAGCAGATATTGTTTTGGGAGTACAATGGCTTACTACATTGGGAACGATTGAGATGAACTTCCAAGAACTATTCTTGAGATTTCAATTAGAAGGAAGGGTAGTAGAGCTAAGGGGGTTGAAGGAAAAATACCCACAAATGTTAAGCTCTCATCAAATGAAAAAGTTGCTTAAGAAAGGAGTGGATGGTTGTGGCCCAGCTATATTCATTAGAAGTCTCTCAATCTAATGCTCCTACTCATCAGTTGCAAGCTATAATTGTCGTCCTTTCGGTTGATGCAGGAGATATTCCTAAAAGGACTTCCTCCTAAGAGGGATCATGATCATGCCATATAGTTAGTTCCAGGGAGCCAACCCCCGAACATCAGGCCTTACAGGTATCCGCACATACAAAAGAGTGCTCGATAGAAAAAAATGTTGAGGAGATGCTAGAGGCAGGAATTATCAGGCATAGCCAAAGTGCTTACTCCTCACCTATGGTGATGGTGAGTAAGAAGGATGACACTTGGAACATGTGTCCAGATTATAGAGTGTTCAACATGTACACCATTAAAGATAAGTTTCTATTCTAGTCATTGATGATTTGCTAAGATGAATTGAATGGAGCTATGTATTTTACCAAGTTAGATCTTAGATCACAGTTTATCATAAATTCGGATTGAGGAAGATATTTGTAAGACAACATTTTAACTCATGAAGGTCATCATGAATTTTTGGTGATGCCATTCAGTCTTACCAATGCACCATCTACATTCCAAAGTATGATGAATTCCATTTTTAAGAAGTTCTTGAGAAAGTTTGTGTTAGTATTCTTTGATGATATATTAATTTATAGCAAGACTTGGGAAGAAAATTTGCAACATGTGGACCAAGCATTACAAATGCTTGAAGATCATAAACTCTATGCTAAGCCATCCAAGTGTGCTTTTGGTCTTACAGAGGTGGAGTATTTGGGACACATAGTTTCACATGAAGGAGTAAAGGTGGACCCTAACAAAATTAAGGCTATCATGGAATGAAAGCACAAATTCAAAACCATTAAGAAGCGAGGGTTTCTTGGGATTGACCGATTACTATAGAAGATTTGTGAAGAATTATGGTTGTATGAAAACCTCTCACCACTTTCTATTGAAGAAGGATTCTTTTCATTTGAATGGTTTTCCAATGCATCGACTGAGATTGAAGGAGGCTACGTGTACAACTCTAGTACTTGCCACTCCTAACTTCACCAAGGAATTCATTGTGGAATGTGATGCTTCTGGAAATGGGATACGAGCAGTGCTCATGCAAGAAGGTCGACCAATTGCTTTTGAGAGTCGTCAATTAAAGGGTAAGAATCAACTAAAAGCTAATTATGAGAAGGAAATCCTAGCAATCCTCCATGGAGTTAAACAATGGAGGCCTTATCTATTGGGTCGACACTTCAAGGTTAAGACAGATCATGATAGCCCCTAAAAATATTTTTTGGAACAAAGACTATCTTTTGAAGAGCAACAAAAATGGGTCACTAACATGTTAGGATATGACTTTGAGATTGTATATAAGAAAGGGAAATAAAATATTGTAGCAGATGCACTTTCTAGGAAGGATGAGAAAGATGGAGCCTTATTGTGTGAACTTTCAATATTATAATAAAATTGGGTGGAAAAAGCTAAAGCAAAGTGGAAAAATGATGTTGTAACAAGTAATCTCATCCAAAAATTAAAAAGTGATCCTAGTAGTTCAGAGAAGTTTTGTTGGAAGGGAGATAATCTTTGGTATAAAGAGCATTTGTATCTGCAAGGAATTCCACTCTTAAACACAAGATTCTCCTGAGAGTTGCATGAATCTCAATGGGTGATCACTTTCGAGTTTTTGAAGACATACCATCGAGTCAAAGCAAGATTTTTTTTGGGAAGGGCTAAAAGGTGATGTTAAAAAATTTGTGGCTAAATGTTTGGTTTGTCAAAGGAATAAAGGGGAGACAATTAAGACACCAGGACTCTTGCAACCCTTATCTATTCCTAGCCAACGTTGGGATGAGGTATCCATGGACTTCATCACAGGGCTTCCCAAATCTAAAGGTCATAATGTCATCATGATAGTAGTTGATAGCCTCACTAAATATGCACATTTCATTTCATTATCATATCCTTTGATAGCAAGTGTAGTGGCAAAAGATTTTTTGGAGAATATCCAAAAGCTACATGGTACACATAAGGTTATTGTTAGTGATCGTGATCCTATCTTCACTAGTCACTTTTGGAAAGATTTATTCTCATGTTTGGGTACTCAATTGGCTCATAGCTCTTAAGTATCACCCTTAATCGGATGGGAAAATTGAGGTTGTTAATAAGTGTTTTGAAGGATATATATGTTGTTTCCTTGAGCTTGATCTCAATGGAGTAGATTAGCTACACTTACAGTCAGTGGTAACACTTCTTTTCATAGCTCATCAAAATGTCTCCATTTTTGGCACTTTATGGATATCATCCTCCTTCCATCACATCATCAATTAAGGTGTCCCCAAGAGTTCAGGCAGTAGAAGACCACTTGCTTCATCAACAACAAGTACTTTCAGGACTCAAGGAGAATTTAGCCATGGCACAAAATCGAATGAAACAACAGGCAGACCAACATCGTAGTGAAAGAAGTTTTGAAGTTGGGGATTAGGTCTTCTTGCGATTGCAGCCTTATAAGCAAATCTCACTAAAGCAGCAAAGAAAGAATAATAAGTTGTCACCAAAGTATTATGGTCCATACCAAATCATGCAGAAGATCGGTACTGTTGCCTACAAGCTTGAGTTGCCACCAACAACAAAGATACATCTAGGTTTCATGTTTCATGTTTGAAGAAGGTAATTGGGCATAATATTCCCCACTCAAACAACACTACCAAAGCTCGATGAAGAAGGAAGAATCATTTTGGAACCAGAGTGCATTCGTCAAACACGCACAAAGAAGCTGAGGAATAGAACTCTCACTGAGTATCTCATCCAATGGAAGAATTTACCAGTTGAAGATGCCACATGGGAGGACGAGGAGTTCATTCAAAAGAATCCAAACTTGATTAGCATTGAGGACAATGCTCCTTTGAAGAAGGGGGGCATGCTACGCCCTTAATATTAGTGTACATTGGGTTATGAATAGTCGGCTTGTGGCTATCTTAACTCTCTATTAAGTCATATTATCATTAGTATATTGTTTTTTATTATGCAACAAACAAGTTTTGAAGGGACCTGAAACCCTTTACAAACAGATTTTGAAAGGATCTAGAACCCACAACTAGAAGGTTGTCAAAAAATAAAAACAAGAAAGCACAGACAACCAAGGATAAAAAGGAAACCAAGGCCAACGAACCACAACCGACTACAAAGCCATAAGAGCCAGCAGGCCACCAAAAACCAGCCCCCAAACAAGAACCATTAAGATTTACATTTAGAGTTACTCTTGTGGGAACGGAGAGTCATGTCAAAAGGAGGCTTAGAGAACTTCTCTTTCTTTCCCTTTATAGTGATCCAGCCTTCTTCCACTTGCACTACCTTATCAAGCCAAGCCAGCGCACCATTATCCTGAAGAAGAATATTTACAACCGTAGTCTTAGAGATTTGAACCGTGTTCCTCCCTGCAGGTGTGGCCCAATCAGGAGAACCACCCGAAATGATAGCCGAAGCACAATTACCAGAAGCGAAAACCACAGGCCCAGTCTCGATCTCTTTAGGGGTTTCAACATTGTAGTCTTGCATAGCAGCAGTAGCCTCTCCATTTGAGTCCCGAGAGGATGCCCCAAGGCCCTGTGAATCCAAAGCAGCCACCTCAGAAAAACTCCTAGGTTGCTCAACTTTCTTCTCAACCATATAATGTTGCTGAGAAGCACCATTCCACCATGTAGTCTTCATGGCTTTTTTCTCAAAACCACATTGTGCAGCAGCATGACCTGTTTTAAAAAATCTTCTGCAACGAAAGGGAATCCCCTCATAGTCCAAAGATTGGACCCAAGACCCCTTAGAAGATTTAAGAACAATCTCTGCAGGCAACCCTTTTGAGACATCCATTTCGACCAGTATGCGGGCAAAGGTGGAATGAAAAATATCAGAGGATTCATCATCCACCAACAAGAAATCACCAAGGGCTTCACCCACTTCCTCCAAAAGAGGATTAGTCCATAAGTGGAGGGGAAGATTAGGCAGCCTAACCCAAATCGGGATCTTATTGAAAGTTTCAGAGCAGGGTTGAAATCAGAATGCCAGGGCTTAAGCATCAACAAATGTTTATCCTCCTAGCTAAAAAAATTATCACATAAAATTATATTTCTATCCTGAGCATTCTCAAACTTGGCAACAAAAAACCCCTTAGCCATGGGAAAATATGAATTTTACCAAAAATTAGAGGCTCCCATTCATGAGAGATCCAGGAATGCAGCTGAGGGAGGCTAGGCCAAAAACCCCTAAACCGACAGATCATCCCACGAACAGAAAGCTCAGCGACAGTCTCTTCTATTTCTTCAATTGTTTCCACGTTCAGATCAATCGAGATGGCCGCAGCAACAAGGATGAAACCACCAAACAGCAGTCTCTCGTGCACTATTTTTGGGGTCGTCGCTCGCGCAGCAAAGCCACTGCTCTTTCCGCACAAAACGCCAGCCCCTGCAACTCCCATTGCTACCTTCTCCCGCAGCTTAGCCTCGCCGTGGAGGTCTCCTCCCTCACCATTTCCAGAGGCACAGGCCACAACCGACTTAGCCGTAATCGTCTTAGCCCTCGCCATTTCTCCAAAAAAGAAAATTATTATATTATATGGATAACATATTAATATTAATATAATAATATTATTTTATAATATGTAATATTATTATTATATAATACATAATAATATATTATAATATAATAATATTTTTTTATTATATAATTTATATAATAATATATAATATATAATTATAATAATAATATATATCATAATAATTATTATATATTATAATAATTATAATACATGCCTTGTTGTCTAATAATATATTGTTATTTAGTTGTTTAGGTCGGCCTAAGACTTATATAGGTGTGTCTAAGTTGGCCTAGGTGATATCCTAGGCATAAATAGGTATATATAGGAGGTTGTGAGTCTTATTTCATCATCAAGTTGTGAAGTGTGTTCTCATTAGAGATATTTGGAAGTTTTCCCCCTCAAAGTGGCTTGTTATCCTCAATTATTATCAAATATTTGCAGCATATTTCATATCATATTCTTCTATTGTGCAAGTTATTTCATAACATTAAATAAATCTCTCTCTCTCTCTCTCTGTCTCTCTCTCTCTCTCTCTCTCTCTCTATATATATATATATATATATTCTTGAAACAACATTATCATACATGTAAAAGTCACTGTAATTGAAGAACAACTAAACCATACATCTATTTCATTTAAATGTAAATGAACAAGGTTGTATGAAACAACAATCTATATATTTGTTATGTGTGTGTGTGTGTGAAACAACAATATATATATTTGCAATGTATGTATACATACATTGTAGAGATATATATATATACATTGCAGGGATAGATATATATATATGACAGAGATTAATAAATATATATATATATGAAACAACAATTTATATATCTTTGCCATACTATATATCTATCTTTGCAATATATATATATAGCATTTGAGGGTATCATATATATATATATATTGCAAGGGTATCATATATATATATTGCAAAGATAGATATATATATATGACAAAGACTAATAAATATATATATATATGAAACAACAATTTATATATCTTTGCCATACATATATATCTATCTTTGCAATATATATATATAGCATTTGAGGGTATCATATACTCAACTGTTAAAGGTTTCATGCACCTATCTTTTGGTTGACTGTGTGTATGTGTGTATGCAAATGGCATAGTTAATTTAACATTCTTCAAGCAACTGTGAACTAAAGATGATAGGTGGAATCATAAAAGCATAAATCTACAAAAAATCTCAATTAATCACGATTTTTTAAAATTGATAGGATGGATGACTTTTCCCCGATTTATAGGTGGAATCATAAAAGCATAAATCTGCAAAAAATCCCGATTAATTGTGATTTTTTATAAATCGGCAAGCGAGATGATTTTTCCACGTTTCAAACTACAAAATCACCAAAAAATGCATTTAAAACCTACAAAAAAACGCGAATAAAATCACGTTGATTTTCACATTAAAAAAAACATGAGACCATAGCTTGTTGCTTATTGATAGATTTTTTCCAAGCATCCATAACTTGTTTGAAAGCACCTATTTTAGGGTTTTAGCCACAGCAACAAGGCAATGAATTGTTTGATAAAATGCATTCGTCATGGCATTCCATCACCATGAGACCACATTTCTTTTCTTTGAGGCATTTTTTCAAACAGTTCACTACCTTGTCTATGCTATATTGCTTACTATTAAGCTTTGATAGATTTTCCCAAACATTTTAAGCTTGTTTGAAAGAACCTATTGCAGGCTTTTAGCCATAGCAGCAAGGAGTGAACCGTTTGATAAAATGCTCTTTGGTAGGTATGTATGAAAAATGTGCAAGCATGGAACAAGGTGAGTGGTATTTGTTTGAAAAATGCCTCAAAGAAATGTTGTCTCATGGTGATGAAATCCATAATCCATAAAATCGCCGAAATGTGGTCACCCGTGGTGATGGAATGTGTGACAATCCATGATAGTCTCAAGAAATGTAGTTGTCAGCGTCCTCCTGTAATTCTAAAACCCCTCCAAACAATTCGTGCCGCATTTATGGCTTGTCATGGCATTCCATCCACCATGGGACCACATTTCTTTGAAGCATTTTTTCAAATAATTCATTACCTTGTCTACTAAACACTATTATGCTTTGATAGATTTTCCAAGCATCATGAAAGCCTGTTTGAAAGCACATGTTTTTGAAGTTTAATAAGCAGCAACAAAATTGTTTGATAAAATGCTGATGAAAATGTATAAAAATGTGTTAACATAAACAGAAATGAATTAGGCGTTTGAGAAAATGCATAAAGAAATGGTCTCATGGAATGTCATGAACAAGCAAATGCAATTGTGGAGTTGCTCCTAGTTAATGGATTATGCAATGTGAAGTAATTGCATGATTGCTTAAGTTGACTTTGTAGTTGAAATTTTGTCATCATCTAGTTATTATACAATGCCAGAGTAATACTTTGACTTTTTAAAACATGTGCAATACAGTAATCAACAATGAATATAAACTACAAAAATCCTTTCTACAATTCATTAGTTAAACTCTTTATTTGCTCTCTATATCTCTATGTATGGAAATGCCTTTCAGATTTCAAAAACAGGTTTTATCTACTTATTTCTACAATTTTTACATTTTAAATCAATGATTCAAAATCTTGCTATGGGTGGATTGATATGTATGCAAATGTTTCCAAAGAAAATCATGATTGAATAAAAAAAAATGCATTGAATAGTTTATACAATTGCAATCTTAGAACAGCTTTGAAATATACATAGTTTGGAAGCTACAACAGGTGTCTAAATTGGGGATATGATACTATAACATGCATTGCTTATTTCATTTGACATATAGCCTTGTTCATTTACAATGAAGTGAATTAGATGTATGGTTTGTTTGTTTTTCAATTACAATGACACGTGTATGAAAATGTTGTTTCAATTTATATATAAGCTTTTACAAGTATATGAAACCCACTCGGCCAAATCATAGGTGCAAGAAACCCTTAACAGTTGAGTATATGATTCCCTCAAATGCTATATATATAAATGGTGAATGTAGAGAAAGACATATGTATGTCTGAGATATATACAATGTCTATATATATCTTTTGGCCGATTATGTGTGCGTGTGTATATATATATACATACATACACAATCGATCAAAAGATAGCTGCAAGAAGCCCTTAATAATCGAGTATATGATACCCTCAAATACTCTCAATATATGGGGATTGCAGAGACAGACAAGCGAAATGTCACAAATATATAGTGTTTAAAGATATTGTAGATATATCAATATATTTTGGTCGGTTGTGTGTGTGTGTGTATATATATATACACATAGAGAGTCAATCACAATATAGCTACATGAAGTATCTTTGAAATGAAACAAGATTTTCAATACTATAAAAAACATTTGCAAACCAATTTAAAAAAACATACAAGAGGTTCATTGTCATTGTGAGGTTAGAAGACAACCTCTCCTATCATGGCGAAAGTTTACTATTTTCCTATCAGGGAGGGGGAGAGAGAGAGAGAGAAATGAAAAGAATATCACCATTACTCACTCCCAACATCTCCGCAATCAATCATGAAGTGCCCCACCACTGCTCCCTCAATGGATGGTGTTATGTGCAGACGCCAACTTTGAATGGTGTTGCAAAGAATGAAGATGATACCCTAGTTTGTGAAAAACACACCAATGTGGTTGCCAAAAGACTAATGACAAGGGAGAGGGAGGAAGTTAATGCAGAGTAAATGGCATTTAGTTTGCAAGAACTAGCGTGACGGGAAACAGGCAAGCAAGTACCACGCATCTGTCAATGGTCGATGCCACCTTTTGCCTCGTAAAAGTCATTTTTAGAAATTGTTCGATATGAGTTGGAAAACATGTGAAATTCTCTACCAGTTTGATTTTTCAAGGTTGCTAGGCGGACCCTCTACACCATGCAAACAAAAATTTTGGCCGACATGTCTTCTATTGACATGGACCCCTCACACAACATAGCCCTTGCCACCATCGAGCCCTCTCCCTAAACAATTTTTTAAGGTAGATAAACATACACACACATGCACCAGCATATCATTGTCCAAGTGTGTGTACATATTCACTTGTATCATACTAGGGGAGAGGGCCCAATAGTCGTGCGGGGTCCAATAGTCGTGCACCCAATCGTACATATAATACCCAATAGTTGTTTATATAATGTCCAATAGTTGTGATTTGACTACCCATAATTAAACAAAATGTATGCTTTTGATCTAAAAAGCAACCAATCATGTGATACCACATCAGCACTCAACTACTCATGATGTAATGCACGAGAATTGGTCTCACTATTTTTTGGGGCCTTTTGGACACCTTGACAAAAACGCATGTTGATGTGGCATCATATTTGATGATGTGGCCACAGAGGCAACAGTTATAAGCAAAAGAACATAAGTATTATATAAAAAGAATTAAGGAGTGATTTGAAATTTCGACGTAGGATAATTAGAAGCGCGAAGTTAGGGTGCACGACTACTGGGCCCTCTCCGTGTGCACGTTACATATCCAAAAAATAAAAATAGTGTTGTGCGCATGGATTTATATGTGTGTTCCCAATGCACACTAAGTGTTTGAACATATTCGCTAGTATCTATTAGTACTTGTGCGCGCGTTACATATACCCATTAAAAAAAGTGCCGTGTGCATGCGTTTATGGGTGTTCCCAATGAATAATAAGTAAATGTATTCCGCAACCTTCATATTGTTTTTTGTTACTGTCATTTATTCCATAGTAGTGGTAAAATAAACTCCACCATCTTTAGTTTGTGTTTGAAGATACACTCGATCATTGCATACAACATATCTCTGCTTTGTTTGAATCTGAATTACAATGACATTTGTATCTACATGGCTTTTTACGGCAACTCAAGATCGCGGGACAGTCAGGAAGTATTGTTGGGAGTTTAAAGACACAAAAGAATAGTCGAGAAGTTATCTCCAAAGGGAATTCCAGTACCCCCAACCGAGATTTATAACTTCAAAAGCGTATACTCTGTGATATATATGTGAGAAAATTTGAATATATTACTGCCAACACTAAAAGAATCATAAGCTACAGCAAGTCCAAGTGCATAATCATGCACCTTACCTTTTACTTGCAC